>QRFJ01004925.1:0-28677 GCA_006176705.1 Cocos nucifera | reverse complement strand
ATGTGTGTCTAGGATACGTGCCAGTGGGTTGGACGCAGACATTTTCCTATAGAGAGTCAAAGATTCTAGTTAGATACTGTAATTTTGACTTGACCAATTTGTTTAGGGATTTTATTTTTAAACAAATTAGCTCCCACTATTTTCTCGGATCCCTACACTCCCTCTGTAGAGATGCGAAAAATCTCCATGATTAATGATTTCTAGTGGGTGGTGCGGTCTCACCAACTGACTCATCACCTCACCTAACAGTTATTGGTGATGGGTTAGCCAATGAGTGAACAACTCTTGTTCAATGATTCTCTAATCATGGTGCACCCAAACTTGGTCTCTAATTCATGAATCTCACCGTATCCGAAATATTGATCCACTCCTTAGTTAAGTCAGACCCACCATTTGCATAGACTGGGTTCCTAATTGAGTCTCTCACCGTATCCGAAATATTGAGCCCAACTCATCCTCCAGCCCATAGCATCCAATGCCTAATAGACATGGTTGCATCTTCCCGGTGCAACTGAGCCACTGTATCCAGCCGAGAACAATCAACCCCGGGAAGGGCCCGCACATCTACAATGGTGGAAGACCTCAGACTTAATCTTTTCTTAGGGAGAATTGATTCAGGTCTCATTAAACTAGACTTGTCATTAGTCATAACAATTATGACTAACCTAGTGGCATGGGTTAGCTCGGATTATTGACCACCTCAGATCAGAACTGTGTCAACAGATATGGCCAGGTAAGTGAGACCGGTGGAAGGAATATGCCATTAACTCGTACAAGAACGCATTCAGGTCGAGTAGCTTCCAATTAAAAACCAGTCGGTCGTATGTGCCAAACTTACCTTAGACACCAAATTGTTGAGTCAGAACCAATTGGGTTAGCCTACAATCCAGACTCTAACCTCTGAGCCTAATTAGGTCTTGCTTGATCGTGACTCGATCTTGACCCAGACTTAATCCTATTAGGCTGGTCAATTTAAGCATTGTTGATCCCATCTAACCAACTCTTGATTCGGTTTGATCAACCGCTTAGACCTAATTGAGCTACCCAATCCCGAACCCAGTATTATGAATATGTCTTAGATCTGAAAATTCTCAATTTTAGACCTAATTAATATTTCCATAATCTTAATTCTTAATTAAGTAGGGTTCATAAACAAAATATGCACAATAAATCCTAGGGTTTCAGGATCTAGGGTTTTGCAGAAAGTAAGTTTTGGATTTCTGATTAAGGACGAACACGCAGCACCCCTACACATCATAAGAACACCCCATCGAATGGGAAGAGAGGGCCTTTAAACCCTTCTTCGTTCTTATGACCGGACGGCCAAGAGGAACGCCTTAATCAGGAACATGTAAATACTACAAAATAGTTTTAGATCTATATCATATATCTCATATACAAATTAGATCTAATCATGGCATATTTTGCATACATCTCATGTATCGAAATCATGCATATTTTTAGATCTAAATTATCTCATAATAATCTAAAAAATTAGATTTAAATTGATCTAATCAAAATAAATTCTAATCTAGACAATTATGTAGAACTATTCTACAACTAGTCTAGACATGCATCAATCATATCTCATATGATATTTAAAATTAAATAATTTTTATTTGCTATTTTTTAGATGTTATTATAACACTTATAATATCAAAAAATAGTAAATAAGAAGATCTAAAATATGATTTAATCAGATTAAATCAAAGACATGCAAGAACTATTCTATAGAACTATTCTATTTTAGAACTAGTCATGCATATCTTCATAATTCTTAGATCCAAATCATTTAATTTTAATTTTTTCTGATTTCAGATCTGATCACATCTCATGTGACATCTGAAAATCACTTTATTTTCTAATTAAAATAAATTTAAAATCAGATCTAAATAATTTTAGAACCATGGCTCTGATACCAGTTGAAGGGAAATCCTGATTTCCGGTCCAGGTTCGTTCCAGATCTGATCAGATCAAGAGATATATTTCAAAAATTTTTCTCTTTGATCTAATCAGATCTTGATATTTTAGATCTGATTCTTATTATTTTAATAAATAAAATAAAATAAGATAAATTAAATCAAATTTAATTTACCTGATTTGGGTAATCCTATTACCCTGTAGATGATCCTGATTGCAGCGGAAGGTTCTGGATCTAGCCACGCAAGCGCCTGGCCTCTACCGGTATCCACTCGGGTTGGATCTGGAGATCCTCTTCTTCTCTATCACACCTCCAAAAATCAGATCTGGATCTGATCTGGAGGATCTTCAAAACTCTTTTGAAGATCAGCAGTCGTCCTTTTGCAGCAGCGCAGCCTTCTTGCTTTTGATCGCCTTTCTCTTGATCTGAATCGCACCAACCTAAGTCCAAAACTCCTTTTGGACGTGGAGAGGAAGGGGAGAAGATGACTTGGCATGGAGGAAGGAGGGGAGAGGCAGCCTTGGGGCGTGGGAATTTCTCAATTGAATTGCATTAGAATTGAGTTGGGCGCAGGGTCTTATTTATAGACTCTTGTGATCCAACTCCTCTTCCTTCCCAACCAATCACAACCCTTTGTGAAATCAGATCTAAATCTGATTGGTTGGAATAGAGTCCCCTGGATTCCTCCTTAGAGGGTGCCTAAGACCAGTCAAAGTTGGATTCTTAGTAGAACTCTGATTGGAATCCAAAAGGGAGATGGAGTCCTTGTCCAACAAGGACTCCTAGGCGCCTCCAACTTGGGCACACGCCACCCTTGGCGTGCGCCCTCCTCCTTGCCAGGTTCTGGCAGGGGGACAGGCCCCCACCAGCTCTCCAATAGGTGCATGACATGTGGTCAAAAGTCAAAGTGTCAATGGTCAACATTTGACCAGTCAAAGGTAGACTTTTGACCAAAGTCAAAGAACAAGAAATGGCAGGTGACCAAAAATGGCAGGTAATGTCTTACAAAATAAGACAACCTTTTCTGACTTGGACAACCTCCAGTCAGACCATATGAAGGCCTCTGATTGAGCACAAACTCCTTTGGCTCAGTCAGGACAACTTATTTATGATAGTAAAAGAAGAACGTTAGGTTCAATCGAGTGCTAGCACGATTTTCTTGAACCTAATTGAATCTCATTCAGATCAATTGAACTAGATCAGTTCAATTGATGATCACCAGATTCAAACCCTTGTTTGTGTGACCCAGTTAGGTTCAGTTCTGTATGGTAATGGGATATGTCATGATCTCTATCATCGACATCATCGAAACTCCTTTCGATGGATCAGAACTCTTCTGATTCGAACAGCTAGAATGATCGATCATCTAAATCATTCTAATTGCTCCCAAAATCCACCAGTGACACCTAGCAGTATATGGTGGCAACCCATCAGAGCTGAATGCGAACCTCTTGGTGCAGCTACCTGTGTGATTAAGTTCTTCTATCTTGAGCCCCGATCAGATTAGGGTTAAGGTGAACTCGTCAAACCCTAGTCTTCTGTCATATGATGTAATCATTCGATTCGAAGTCCAATGTGAAAATCTAAATAGAAACTCTTTCTATTATTTCACTCTACCATGGCCATGGGCTTCTGGACTTGATTCTCATGATCATCATAGGGCTGCTCCTCTACCACCGAGGTAGATAGATTCCATCTTGATGCAATCCAGTTCCTACAATGAACATGCTATAGCCAACATACACCTCAGGGTTCCATATGGCTAGGAGACCGAGTAATGGTGTAGTCAAACTATAACACCCTCAAGGTGAACTGCCGATGCATCTCAGGTCAAAGAACCAGACACACTACTGCAGCATCGAGTCAGTCATTGACGAGAAGGTAGACTCCCTAATGACTACTCGAGGTGGTCACGCTCAGTGCCCTCGTTCTCTAACGAGTACCTTGTACTCTCGCTTCGGTGTCTCCACACCGTAGACTCAAGACTCATCTACTAAAGAGAAGCGATTGTACACCAACCTTCCGGATCAATCACCATCCTCGTGATGATCCTATGGTCGGGAGCTGTTTATGAGTTAATAATGATTATTCATGTCTTAAATTTTCAACTCTTGAAAATATGAATTATCATTACCATTAACTCAAAGGATGTATCACAGACACTAAATACACAGGTGTGATAGAAAATAACCCATTTCATTAATTATAGTCAAAATTATAATTTTGCCCTTAGAAGTGTATTACAAGTGTCAGCCAATTCTGGCTTCTAGGGCACATATATATAACAACTACATCATAACTCGGTCTCCTAACCATACGGAATCCTGAGGTGTATGTTGGCTATAGCATGTTCATTATAGGAACTGGATTGCATCAAGATGGAATCTATCTACCTCGGTGGTAGAGGAGCAGCCCTATGATGATCATGAGAATCAAGTCCAGAAGCCCATGGCCATGGCAGAGTGAAATAATAGAAAGAGTTTCTATTTAGATTTTCACATCGGACTTGAATCGAATGATTACATCATATGACAGAGACTAGGGTTTGACGAGTTCACCTAAATCCTAATCTGATCGGGGCTCAAGATAGAAGAACTTAATCACATAGGTAGCTGCACCAAGAGGTTCACATTCAGCTCTGATGGGTTGCCACCATATACTGCTAGGTGTCACTGGTGGATTTTGGGAGCAATTAGAATGATTTAGATGATCGATCATTCTAGCTGTTCGAATCAGAAGAGTTCTGATCCATCGAAAGGAGTTTCGATGATGTCGATGATAGAGATCATGACATATCCCATTACCATACAGAACTGAACCTAACTGGGTCACACAAATAAGGGTTTGAATCTGGTGATCATCAATTGAACTAATCCAGTTCAATTGATCTGAATGAGATTCAATTAGGTTCAAGAAAATCGTGCTAGCACTCGATTGAACCTAACGTTCTTCTTTTACTATCATAAATAGTTGTCCTTACTGAGCCAAAAAGGTTTGTGCTCAATCAGATGCCTTCACTTGGTCTGACTAGAGCCTGTCCAAGTTAGAAAAGGATACTCTTATTTTAAGACAATACCTGCCATTTTTGGTCACGTGCCATTTCTCGTCCTTTGACTTTAGTCAAAAGTTAACCTTTGACTGGTCAAATATTGACCATTGACACTTTGATTTCTGTCCATGTGTCACGCACCTTTTGGAGAGCTGGTGGGGGCTTGTCCTCCTGTCAGAACCTAGCAAGGAAGAGGGTGCATGCCGCCACCCTTGGCGTGTGCCCAAGCAGGAGGCGCCCAGGAGTCCCTATTGGACAGGGACTCCATCTTCCTTTTAGATTCTGATTAGACTTCTCCTAAGAACCAAGTTTGACTGGTCTTAGGCTCCATCTAAGGATGAATCCAAGGAACTCTATTTCCACCAATCAGATTTAGATCTGACTTTACAAAGGATTGTGATTGGTTGGGAAGAAGTGGAGTTGGATCACACATAGTCTATAAATAAAACCCTGGGCCCAACTCAAGGAGCATCTGAAATTGAATTGAAATTCCCACGCCCCAAGGCTGCCCCTCCTCTCCTCCTCCATGCCAAGTCCATCTTCTCCCTCTCCTCTCCATTCCCAAAGGCGTTTGGGATCTTAGTTGGTGCAACTAGACAAGAGAAAGGCGACAGAAAGCTAGAAGGCTGCACTGCTACAAAGGACAACTGTTGATCTTCAAAAGGTATTTTGAAGATCCTCCAGATTAGATCCAGATCTAATTTTTGGAGACATGATAGAGAAGAAAAGGGTCTCTAGATCCAGCCCATGTGGATACCATAGAGGCTAGGCACTTGCGTGGCTAGATCCAGAACCTTCCACTGCTTACAGGATCATCAATGGGTAATAGGATTACCCTACATCAAGGTAAATTAAATTTGATTTAATTTATTTATATTTTATTTTTATTATTAAAATAATAATAATTAGATCTAAAATATCTCAGATCTGATTAGGATCAAAGAAAAATTTTTTTGAAATATATCTCTTGATCTGATCAGATCTGAACGAACCTGGTCCGGAAAATCAGGATTTCCCTTCAACTGGTATCAGAGCCAAGGTTCTAAAAGTATTTAGATCTAATTTTAAATTTATTTTAATTAGAAAAATAAGTAATTTTAGATGTCACATGAGATGTGATCAGATCTAAAATCAGAAAAAATTAAAATTAAATGATTTGGATCTAAGATTAGAAAATATGCATGACTAGTTCTAAAATAGAATAGTTCTATAGAATAGTCTTGCATGTTTTTAATTTAATTTGATTAAATCATATTTTAGATCTATTTATTTACTATTTTTTGATATTATAATTATTATAATAACATCTAAAAAATAGTAAATAAAAATTATTTAATTTTAAACATCATATGAGATATGATTGATGCATGTCTAGACTAGTTGTAGAATAGTTCTACATAATTATCTAGATTAGAATTTATTTTGATTAGATCAATTTAAATCTAATTTTTTAGATTATTATGAGATAATTTAGATCTGAAAAATATGCATGATTCGATACATGAGATGTATGCAAAATATGCCATGATTAGATCTAATTTGTATATGAGATATATGATATAGATCTAAAACTATTTTGTAGTATTGCATGTTCCTGATTAAGGCGTTCCTCTTGGCCGTCCGGTCATAAGAATGAAGAAGGGTTTAAAGGCCCTCTCCTTCCCATCCGATGGGGTGTTCTTATGATGTGTAGGGGTGCTGCGTGTTCGTCCTTAATCAGAAACCCAAAACTTACTTTCTGCAAAACCCTAGATCCTGAAACCCTAGGATTTATTGTGCATATTTTGTTTATGAACCCTACTTAATTAAAAATTAAGATTATGAAATATTAATTAGGTCTAAAATTGAGAATTTTAGATCTAAGACATATTCATAATACTGGGTTCGGGATTGGGTAGCTCAATTAGGTCTAAGCGGTTGATCAAACCGAATCAAGAGTTGGTTAGATGGGATCAACAATGCTTAAATTGACCAGCCTAATAGGATTAAGTCTGGGTCAAGATCGAGTCACGATCAAGCAAGACCTAATTAGGCTCAGAGGTTAGAGTCTGGATTGTAGGCTAACCCAATTGGTTCTGGCTCAACAATTTGGTGTCTAAGGTAAGTTTGGCACATACGACCGACTGGTTTTTAATTGGAAGCTACTCGACCTGAATGCATTCTTGTACGAGTTAATGGCATATTCCTTCCACCGGTCTCACTTACCTGGCCATATCTGTTGACACAGTTCTGATCTGAGGTGGTCAATAATCCGAGCTAACCCATGCCACTAGGTTAGTCATAATTGTTATGACTATGACAAGTCTAGTTTAATGAGACCTGAATCAATTCTCCCTAAGAAAAGATTAAGTCTGAGGTCTTCCACCATTGTAGATGTGCGGGCCCTTCCCGGGGTTGATTGTTCTCGGCTGGATACAGTGGCTCAGTTGCACCGGAAAGATGCAACCATGTCTATTAGGCATTGGATGCTATGGGCTGGAGGATGAGTTGGGCTCAATATTTCGGATACGGTGAGAGACTCAATTAGGAATCCAGTCTATGCAAATGGTGGGTCTGACTTAACTAAGGAGTGGATCAATATTCCGGATACGGTGAGATTCATGAATTAGAGACCAAGTTTGGGTGCACCATGATTAGAGAATCATTGAACAAGAGTTGTTCACTCATTGGCTAACCCATCACCAATAACTGTTAGGTGAGGTGATGAGTCAGTTGGTGAGACCGCACCACCCACTAGAAATCATTAATCATGGAGATTTTTGCATCTCTACAGAGGGAGTGTAGGGATCCGAGAAAATAGTGGAAGCTAATTTGTTTAAAAATAAAATTCTTAAATAAATTGGTCAAGTCATAATTACAGTATCTAACTAGAATCTTTGACTCTCTACAGAAAAATGTCTGCGTCCAACCCATTAGCACGTATCCTGGACACACATAGACTGACCGGACCCAATTATAAAGATTGGCTCAGGAACTACAAAATTATTTTGGGTTTCGAGAAGTTAACCCATGTATTGGACCAGGACCCTCCCACCTTACCAGCCCGTCCATCCACTGAACAGAGAGCATCTCTGGAAAAATGGATAGACGAAGATAATAAGGCCAGATATTACATGTTGGGCTCGATGTCTGATGAGCTCCAGCGCCAACATGAAGATATCGGGACTGCTCGCCAAATGTTGGCTCACCTGCAGGAGATGTTTGGTGAACAGAGTCGCGCAGCCAAATATCAAGTCACGAAATGACTTTTTAAGGCTAAGATGCGTGATGGGCAGTCAGTCCAAGATCACTGTCTGATGAATGATCAAGGACATGGAAGAGCTTGAGAAGCTCGGTGTGAAGTTAGACTTGGATCTGCAGAACGATATTATTCTGCAATCCTTGACTGATGCATATGGGCAATTCATCATGAATTACCACATGCATAAACTTCAAAATTCCTTGGCCGAATTAATGAATATGCTGGTCACCGCTGAGCTTTCTATGAAAGGTTCTAAAGGCTCAGTTCTTGCTATGGAACGGACTTCTTCCAAAAGAAAGTCTTATGAAAAGAAAAAGAAGTCTGCGAAAAAGCAAAAGGTGGAAGGAGGAAAGAAGAAGAAGGCAGAGCCGAAGATGAAAGGCCGCTGTCAAAGGAAAGTATTTCCATTGCAACAGCGACGGCCATTGGAAGCGAAAACTGCCCTACTTACCTGGCCACCCTGAAGAACAAGAAGGAAGGTCCTTCTGGAGGTATGCTCGTTATTGAGTCTAACCTTACGGTTTCTTCTGCATCCAGTTGGGTGCTTGACTCTGGTTCTAGTGCTCATCTGTGCACTTCCATGCAGGGTCTTGAGGATAGCAGGAGGCTGAGGGATGGAGACATGATCCTACGCATCGGTAATGGAGCAAGAGTTGCTGCAGTAGCGGTGGAAACATACCCTCTTCGATTACCATCTGGTTTAGACTTAGTTTTGAAAGACTGTTATTATGTGCCTGCAGCTAGCAGAAATTTGATTTCTGTTTCATGCTTAGCACTAAAAAGGCTATGTGATTACCTTCTTTAAGGACCATTGTAACATTCTTTATGAAAGAAATAAAATTGCAAATGGTTTCCTTATTAATGATCTTTATCAGCTACATATTGATGTACCTATTCTAACTATCGAGCAAAACGTGAATGCCAAACGACCTAGGGATAGTCCAAATGATAGATATCTATGGCACCTGAGATTAGGTCATATAGCAGAAGATAGGATCAACAAATTGGAGAAAAATGGGCTATTGAGTCCATTGACTTCTGAGTCATATCCAACTTGTGAATCTTGTCTTCAAGGCAAAATGACTAAACTCCCTTTTGTAGGACATGGGGAGAGGGCCACAGATCTCCTTGCCCTAGTACATACTGATGTGTGCGGCCCATTTGATGTGCCGGCTAGAGGCAATTTTGTCTACTTCATTATCTTTACCGATGATCTGTCTAGGTATGGGTATGTGTATCTTATGAGACACAAGTCTGAAGCTTTTGAAAAGTTCAAAGAATTCAGACATGAAGTAGAAAAATAAACTGAAAAACCCATTAAGGTTCTTCGATCAGATCGAGGAGGTGAATACCTTAGCCAAGAAAATTCCTAGACTATCTCAAGAAAAATGGCATAGTCTCTCAATGGACTCCACCAGGAACACCTCAACTCAACGGGGTTTCAGAATGGAGAAATCGGACTCTATTGGATATGGTTCGATCCATGATGAGCTTCACAGACCTCCCTGATTTTCTTTGGGGACACTTCATTGTTAACTTCAATTTATCTACTGAATAGGGTTTCCCTCTAAAACCGTTCCTACCACACCGTATGAGATATGGCACGGTAAGAAACCAAGTCTGAGTCATCTCAGAATTTGGGGTTGTCCGGCTCATGTCAAAAGACAACAAGCGGACAAGTTAGAGTTTAGGTCCTTCAGAGCTCGATTCATAGGATATCCTAAAGAGTCATTAGGATACTATTTCTACATTCCAGAAGACCACAATGTGATTGTGAGTCGACATGCCATCTTTCTTGAAAAATAGTTTATTCAAGATAGCGGCATTGGAAAGCAGATTAAGCTTGATGAGAAAGTCTCACAAGTACAACGAGCTAAGGACCAATTGGAACCAAATCAGGTTGAGCCAATAAGAACACTACCTCCTCCACCTCGTAGATCGGAAAGAGTTTTCCCATCCCCCTGAAAGATACTTAGGTATTATTTCAGAGAAAGTAGAGAAAATGTTCCTCATAGGTAATGGTGCTCATGGTGATGATCCCAAAACCTACAATGAGGCGATATCAGATATCGACTCCAAGAAATGGCTAGAGGCAATGCAGTCAGAAATTGACTCGATGCACTCAAACCAAGTCTGGACCTTGGTAGATCCACCAGAAGGTATAGTACCTATTGGGTGTAAATGGATCTTCAAGAGAAAGATTGGTGCAGATGGAAATGTGGAGACATTCAAGGCTAGACTAGTGGCAAAAGGTTATAGTCAATGCGAAGGCATTGACTATCAGGATACCTTTTCCCCAGTGGCTATGCTAAAATCCATCCGCACATTGCTTGCCATTGCAGCCTATTTCGATTATGAAATATGGCAAATGGACGTGAAAACGGCATTCTTGAAATGGATATCTTGAGGAAGATATCTATATGGAACAGCCGCTAGGTTTCACATCCAGTGATACTGATCACAAGGTTTGCAAGCTGCAAAGGTCCATATATGGACTTAAGCAAGCATCTCGGAGCTGGAACACTCATTTCAATGATGTGATCAAAATGTTTGGTTTCATCAAAAATGAAGAGGAACCATGTGTCTTTCAAAAAGGTCAGTGGGAGCGCTGTTGTCTTCCTCGTATTGTACGTGGATGACATCCTCCTTATTGGAAATGATATTCCCATGTTGACAACAGTCAAAATATGGTTGTCCAAGGAATTCTCCATGAAAGACCTAGGTGAAGCATCCTTTATTCTAGGAATTAAGGTCTATAGGGATAGACCGAATAGGATGCTAGGACTTTCACAGAAGATGTACATAGAGAAAGTACTAAAGAGGTTTAGTATGGAAAACTCTAAGAGGGGATTAATACCCTTCAGACATGGTATTCATCTTTCCAAGAAGATGTGCCCTAGCACACCTGAGGAAATAGAATGCATGAGCAAGATCCCTTATGCTTCTGCAATAGGGAGCCTCATGTATGCCATGCTATGTACACGACCTGATATAGCCCATGCTGTGAGTGTCACAAGCAGATATCAGTCAAATCCAGGTGAAGAACACTGGACTTCTGTGAAATGTATCCTTAAGTACTTAAGAAGAACTAAGGATATGATGTTGGTCTTTGGTAACGGAGAACTCCAAGTCCAGGGATACACAGACTCGGATTTCATGTCCGATATAGATGATCGAAAGTCGACATCTGGGAGTCTGTTTGTGTGCAATGGTGGTGCTGTCAGCTGGAAGAGTTCCAAGCAAACCA
This sequence comes from Cocos nucifera, assembly GCA_006176705.1. Lineage (NCBI taxonomy): Eukaryota > Viridiplantae > Streptophyta > Magnoliopsida > Arecales > Arecaceae > Cocos > Cocos nucifera. Next base: position 17,219 of record QRFJ01004925.1, on the reverse strand, counting down.
TGATAGCAGATTCCACCATGGAAGCAGAATATATCGCTGCATCAGAGGCTGCGAAGGAAGCATTCTGGTACAAGAAGTTTGCTGCATAGAAATCGGAGTAATGCCATCAGATGCCATTCCTCTATACTGCGACAACAATGGCATGCCATAGCCCTTGCTAAGGAGCCGAGGTCTCACCAAAAAATCCAAGCACATTGAGCGGCGATACCACCTCATCCGCGATTACCTCGAGAAGGGTTACGTCGAGGTCAAGAGAGTCAACTCCACAGACAATGTGGCAGACCCACTTACAAAGCCGTTGGGCCAGCAGAAGATCGAAGCCCACCTTGAGAAGATGGGACTTAGACTTGTAGCCAATTGGCTTTAGGACAAGTGGAAGATTGTTAGATATATGTGCCCTAGAAGCCAGAATTGGCTGACACTTGTAATACACTTCTAGGGGCAAAATTATAATTTTGACTAAATCAATAAAATGGGTTATTTTCTATCACATATGTGTATTTAGTGTCTGTGATACATCCTTTGAGTTAATGGTAATGATAATTCATATTTTCAAGAGTTGAAAATTTAAGACATGAATAATCATTATTAACTCATAAAATGCTCCCGACCATAGGATCATCACGAGGATGGTGATTGATCCGAAAGGTTGGTGTACAATCGCTTCTCTTTAGTAGATGAGTCTTGAGTCTACGGTGTGGAGACACCGGAGCGAGAGTACAGGTACTCGTTAGAGAACGAGGGCACTGAGCGTGACCACCTCGAGTAGTCATTAGGAAGTCTACCTTCTCGTCAATGACTGACTCGATGCTGCAGTGGTGTGTCTGGTTCTTTGACCTGAGGTGCATCGGCAGTTCACCTTGAGGGTGTTATAGTTTGACTACACCATTACTCGATCTCCTAGCCATATGGAACCCTGAGGTGTATGTTGGCTATAGCATGTTCATTGTAGGAACTGGATTGCATCAAGATGGAATCTATCTACCTCGGTGGTAGAGGAGCAGCCCTATGATGATCATGAGAATCAAGTCCAGAAGCCCATGGCCATGGCAGAGTGAAATAATAGAAAGAGTTTCTATTTAGATTTTCACATCGGACTTGAATCGAATGATTACATCATATGACAGAGAACTAGGGTTTGACGAGTTCACCTTAACCCTAATCTGATCGGGGCTCAAGATAGAAGAACTTAATCACACAGGTAGCTGCACCAAGAGGTTCGCATTCAGCTCTGATGGGTTGCCACCATATACTGCTAGGTGTCACTGGTGGATTTTGGGAGCAATTAGAATGATTTAGATGATCGATCATTCTAGCTGTTCGAATCAGAAGAGTTCTGATCCATCGAAAGGAAGTTTCGATGATGTCGATGATAGAGATCATGACATATCCCATTACCATACAGAACTGAACCTAACTGGGTCACACAAACAAGGGTTTGAATCTGGTGATCATCAATTGAACTGATCCAGTTCAATTGATCTGAATGAGATTCAATTAGGTTCAAGAAAATCGTGCTAGCACTCGATTGAACCTAACGTTCTTCTTTTACTATCATAAATAGTTGTCCTGACTGAGCCAAAGGAGTTTGTGCTCAATCAGAGGCCTTCACTTGGTCTGACTGGAGCTTGTCCAAGGTCAGAAAAGGTTGTCTTATTTTGTAAGATAATACCTGCCATTTTTGGTCACCTGCCATTTCTCATCCTTTGACTTTGGTCAAAAGTTGACCTTTGACTGGTCAAATGTTGACCATTGACACTTTGACTTCTTGTCCACATGTCATGCACCTATTGGAGAGCTGGTGGGGGCTTGTCCTCCTGCCAGAACCTAGCAAGGAGGAGGGCGCACGCCACCCTTGGCGTGTGCCCAAGTTGGAGGCGCCCAGGAGTCCCTATTGGACAAGGACTCCATCTCCTTTTTGGATTCCAATTAGACTTCTCCTAAGAACCAAGTTTGACTGGTCTTAGGCGCCATCTAAGGAGGAATCCAAGGGGACTCTATTCCCACCAATCAGATTTAGATCTGATTTCACAAAGGAGTTGTGATTGGTTGGGAAGAAGAGGAGTTGGATCACGCATAGTCTATAAATAAGACCCTGCGCCCAACTCAAGGAACATCTAAAATTGAATTAAAATTCCCACGCCCCAAGGCTGCCTCTCCTCTCCTCCTCCATGCCAAGTCCACCTTCTCCCTCTCCTCTCCATGCCCAAAGGAGTTTGGGATCTTAGTTGGTGCAATCCAGATGAGAGAAAGGCGACAAAAAGCTAGAAGGCTGCACTGCTGCAAAGGACAACTGCTGATCTTCAAAAGGTATTTTGAAGATCCTCAAGATCAGATCCAGATCTGATTTTTGGAGACGTGATAGAAAAGAAGAGGATCTCTAGATCTAGTCATAGTGGATACTGGTAGAGGCCAGGCACTTGCATGGCTAGATCCAGAACCTTCCGCTGCTTACAGGATCATCAATGGATAATAAGATTACCCTACATCAAGATAAATTAAATTAAATTTAATTTATTTAGATTTTATTTTTATTATTAGAATAATAAGGATCAGATTTGAAACATCCTAGATTTGATTAGGATCAAAGAGAAAAATTTTTGAGATATATCTCATGATTTGATCAGATCTGAACGAACCTGGTTCGAAAAATCAGGATTTTCCTTCATCTATGTGGTGTTGGTTTTTAAACCTTCTCATGCCAAAGAGCTATAATCTCATGATTTTATTTTCCACATAGAGGTGCTATCACCCATATCATATCCCATGCCCTCTCTATCCTCTCTTTCCCTCTCTTCTACATGCTTAAAAAGTTAAGCACAAATCTGAGAAGAAGGTCCAAGATTTTTGGTGCAAGATTCAGGATCTACGTGACAGTGTTCGTGTGATGGACAGGTTGCCTTCAAAAATAGTTTTAAAGGATCTACATATTAGATTTAGATCTGATCTTTGGTGGAGAGATTCGTGAGGAGAAGATATTCAGATCCTACCTGAGTGGATACCGATAGAGGCTAGGCGCATGCGTGGCTCCTTCTAGAATCTCAAGAACCAATAGGATCACTGTAGGATAATCAGATTACCCAACAAGATACTTAAAATTAAATTAGATTTAATTTTATTTTTAATTTTTAATATCAGATCACCATGATCAGATCTAAGAACTCTTAGATCTGATTGGATCATAAAGATTTTTGTAGAAAAATCTATCTCAGATCTGGATGATCCTACGACAGAAAATTAGATTTTTTCTTCAGTAGTTGGTCAAGCCCATGCCTTTAATGAGGACCAAATGGACTTGATTTGTGGCTACGTGGTCAAACCTAAAATTGCTAGGTTGGTCAAATTGAAACTAATAAGCTAGATGGTATCTAAGGTAAGTCTGGCAGCTCAGACCAGTGATTTTTAATTAGGAGCTACTCACACTGATTTGGTCTTTGATGAGTTAATGGCATATCCCTTCCACTGATCTCACTTACCTGGCCATCTTGATGAATTAGATTTTGATTAGACCACTTGATGATTTGGGCTCATCTATGTCAATTAGGTAAATCAGTTTGATGGATTTAGGTGCTCCTAATGTTGATTTGAATTCGGTCCTTATTGATTTGACTTGGTAAAGTTAGTGGGAGGATCCAAATTGGTTGGTCAATTCTTCTTAAATTTGGTTAATAAAATTTTCTAAAATTATTAATCCTTAAAATGATAAAATTATTGTGATAACTAAGTCATAGCCTTCCATTAAGTTGAGTGATAATGGGTCCATTGGTTCAATAATTTTTGGAGGTCCAAAGATCTGGTGCTTATTGACTAATGAAATTATCATTCATAATATGATAATTTGGTCGTGTCTTTCTAATGGTGGTCATGTTGGCCTGCCAAAGTCGGATCTAATCATTCATTGGTTTGATGTACCAAATGTGGTTATGTTAATGGTTGGACCTAACTGAATCTTTTCAGTGGAGGCCAAAGCCTACTGATTAGATTTTTAAGATAAAATTAAAATTACTACAAGTTGTTTGATGAAGCAATTGGTTATGAACCTACCCATAGGTGCACACGAGTTGACCAACCAAAGTTGGGCTCGTGTATAGTCTATATAGATTTTAGTACCCACTAAGAAATTAGGGATAATTCCTCGAATTGGAGGTAGAGGCTATTGATTCGAACAAAATAGTGAAAGAATCTTTAGACTAAAGTCCAAGTCTTTAAACTAAATAATTCATATACTAATTAAGTCTATGATTTTTCTTTTGTGCAGAAATGGCCACTACCCTATCACTCTGATCATTATTGGATAATGACAAACTCATGGGACCCAACATCGATAGCTGGTATCGAAAGTTGAAGATCATCCCAGAGCATAAATGGATCTTATATATATTAACTGATCCAACACCTGAGGAGCCAGCCCTAAATGCTGTTAAGATGGTGAGAGACACTTACCAGAAATGGCTTAATGACTGCATTACTATTTGGTGCATTGTGCTAGTGGCAATGAATGATGAGTTCAGCCACAGGTTTGAAAATGCCTAGCCTAAAAAGATGCTTCAAATGTTGAACGATTCCTTTGGTATGCTTGACGACATTGACAAGCATAAGACTAGTTATATCATTTTCAACGCTCGTATGAGGGATGGGGAGTCAATCATTGATCATGTAGTGTACATGATTGAGTTGATTGAATGCCTGAGTAAGCTGGGTTTTTTCCTACATGAGTAGCTCGGAAAGGATACGATCCAAAATTTATTACCCAAGTCCTTCCTTCCTTTCCTTACTCATTTCAGAATGACAAAGCCTGTAATTAACTACTATGGATTATTGGGGTTACTGTAGAACTTTAAGAAGGATCATCAGCGGCAAAAGGACTCGATGAATGTTATGGGAGGATCTTCTTCTGGTCGACCCTTTAAGAAATAGAAGAAGAAGAAAAAGAAGAGCAAGAAGGTGCAGCCACATGCTAGGATGTCTACACAGGGTCAGACCAAGAAGCGCAAGCCCGATCAAAGCCAGGTAGAGTGCTTCTTTTGTAAGAAGCAAGGGCATTAGAAGAGAAACTATCCTCAGTACATTACCACCCTAGACCCGAATAGACTGAGGAGGAAGCAAGTGGTTGCTATACAAGGTAATTATATGATAACATCTTAAAACTTCTCAATTTATGATACTACTACCTGGGTATTAGATATCGAAAGTTCTTATCATATTTATAATTTGATGTAGGATTTATAGGTCAGTAGGAGATTTGGTGAAGGTAAGAGATTCTTGAACGTTGGAGATAGAAGATAAGTTCCAATTCTAGCTTTAAGAGTCATGAACCTTGTAATCAATTCTTATAGAATTATTCTTAGTGATTATCACTTTTGTCCAAGTTTTTTATTGAATATAATTTTTGTATGCCTTTTGGCTAAGAACAATTATCAATTTTTAATAAAAGCAAACTTTTCAGATATCATTTTGAATGGTGTTATAGTTTGTGTTGGACAATTGAATAACAAAATTTATCTATTATTATAGCTTGTTAACGTTGTCTAAATCTTTGATAAATGTCCTAGATTAGATGAACTATCAGAAGTCTATCTTTGGCATTGTAGGCTAGGTCACATCAACAAGAATAGAATAAATAGGTTGGCTCAAAAAAAAATTTTGAAGTCAGTGATTGTGAATCACTTCTAACCTATGAGTCCTGTCTCCTTGGAAAAATGACCAAGTCATCTTTTATTGGAAAGGGCGAACATGCTAGTGAACTCCTAGGTCTAGTACATACTGATATATATGGACCCATGAGTACAAGTGCTAGAGATGGATATTTCTACTTCATAACCTTCACAAATGACATATCAAGGTATGGGTATATCTATTTAATGAAATATAAGTCGAAGTCATTTGAAATGTTCAAACTATTTCATAATAAAGTAGAAAAGCAAACTAGAAAGAGTATTAAAACTCTTCAGTCTAACTGAGGAGGTGAGTACCTTTTTAGTGAATTTCTTACATATCTTGGAAAGAATAGGATTCTCTCTCAATGGACTTCTACTGAAACACCATAGCATAATGGTGTGTTCGAAAGGAGGAATCAAATCCTATTGGACATGATTCAATCCATGATCGGGTTTGCCGGTCTGCCAATATTCCTCTGGGGATTTGCGCTCGAGTCAGCTTGTTTATTCTGAATAGGATTTTGAATAAGTCTATTTCTAGAATGCCATATGAGATGTGGATAGGGCATAAGCCAATGCTCTCGCACCTTAGGTTTCGGAGGTGTCTGGCTTATATCAAATGTTTAGTAACGGACAAGCTAAGATCTAGGTCTGACAAGTGTAGCTTTATAGGATACCCAAAAGAGTCCAAAGGATATTACTTCTACCTAGTTAATGAATAAAAAATGTTTGTCAGCCTTAAGGCAGTCATTTTAGAAAGGGAGTTTCTTGGTGAAGGGACTAATGTCTCTAAGATTGAGCTTAAGAAAATTTGATAGGTGGAAGAACTGATGCAAGTAGCGGAACCTGAATCGGATTTGATTCGATCAGACTCAGAGCCTGCTAAACCTGCACCCTTAAAGTGATCTGGTAAAGTACCACATCAGTCGGATAGATACTATATTTTCTTAGTCTAGGATAGAGATCCTGTTGAACTCGATGAGAACAATGAGGATCCGATCACCTACATGGATGCAATGCAGAGACCTAACTCTGAGAAATGGCTTGATACCATGTAATCCAAAATGGAGTCCATAAAGGTCAATGATATATGGACATTGGTTGACCCACCCAAAGGAAAAAAATCCATAGGGTGCAAGTGAATCTTCAAAAGAAAAAGAGGCACAGATGGAAAGATGAAGGTCTATAAAGCCCATCTGGTTGTCAAGGGATATTGTCAATATTATGGTATTGACTATGATAAGATGTTTTTTCATGTGGCAATGCTCAAGTCCATTCGGATCATGCTTGCGATAGTTGCGCATCTAGACCATGAAATCTAGCAGATGGACGTGAAAATAGATTTTCTAAATGAAGAGATGGATGAAGAGGTGCAAGCTGAAGGTTTCACATCCACATATGATTCTAAGATGTGCAAGCTTTAAAAGTCCATTTATAGACTGAAGTAAGCTTCTCAGAGTTGGAACATACATTTCAATAGAACGATCAGGACATTTAGCTCCACTAAGAATGAAGAAGAGTCCTGCATATATAAGTAGGCTAATGATCCAGCAATTATATTCCTCATTTTGTATGTGGATGATATTCTCTTAATCAGGAATGATTTTTCTGCATTATAAGGAATAAAGATCTGGCCTTCATCATAGTTCTCCATGAAGAATCTGGAAGAAGCTTCCTACATCCTAGGGATGAAGATGTATAGAGGTAGATCTAAAAGGTTGCTTGGGTTGTCCCAGTCTATATATATTAATACTATGCTGAAGGGGTTTAGCATGGAGAATTCCAAGAAAAGCTATCTATCGATAGACCATGAAATTTCTCTCTCGGAGATAGATTGTCTGACAACACCTCAAGAGACAGAGTATATGAGTAGAATTCTATATGCTTCAGCAGTGGGTTCTATTATATATGCCATGACATGTACGAGACCAGATGTGGCATACTCACTAGAGATAGTGAGTAGATACCAATCTGATCTAGGGGAGAACCACTGAAAGATTGTTAAACCCATCCTAAAGTATTTAAGAAATACTAAGAACTAGTGACTTATTTATGGTGAATCATACTTGAAATTTGTAGGGTTTATAGACTCCAATTTTTAGTCTGATCATGATGATAGCAAGAGTGTGTCAGGATATGTATTTACCCTTAATGATGGAGTTGTCAGTTGAAAAAGTTTCAAGCAGCACATCATGTCCAATTCAGTGTACGAGGTAGAGTATATTGCTGCGTTAGATGCTGCCAAAGAAGCGGTGTAGCTGAAGAAGTTCATCACTGAGCTCAAAGTAACACCATTCTTTGATGGTCCAGTTCTACTCTTCTACAATAGCTCTGGAGCCATTGCTCATGCGAAGAAATCCAAAGCACACCAGCAAACGAAGCACATTCTACATCACTTCCATCTTGTTTGAAAGATCGTGGATCGAGGTGATGTCGATCTTCAGAAGATCAATGGAAAGGAGAACTTAGTAGACCCATTCACTAAACCTATTATAGTGAAGGAGTTTGATGACTTCAAGTCGAAGATGGGTATACGATACTACATTGACTGGCTTTAGGCCAAGTGGGAGATTGTTAGGAATAGTGTTTCAAAGTCAATCGTCAGCTTGTTGACGATTGAGCTAATTTATGTAATTATATATGAATTATTAATTAAATAAAAATTATTCTAATTTTCTCATCATAAATCTTTCATCTTCTAATGAACTCCTATTTGTTGTGATGAAGTCCTTAGGACTATTTAAAATTAACAAAGAAGGATTTATCATTTAGTCCTTAAATAAGTTCACGACCAAATGATACATTGTTACTAAGAACGATAACATTTATCGAGTATAGATCATTATGTGTCATATAGGTTGGTTGTTCTCTTAACCAAGGAGTGTGAAGACACTATTATGGCATGCAGGTGAGATGTAGGGATACATCTACACTAAACGTAACCGACTCTAGAGCTTTTTTATGATCAAAAATTGCTTTAATGGAATATGAGCATAAGTGTCCCTACGACCTGAGATCACCATGGTGACTTTCAAGCAACTCACTGTACTTTAGTGTCGGATTATCTAAATTTCTAATTCAATGATGGAAGATTTTTTGATACAGTCAAATACTTGAGGAGTCTGTGCATGAGTCGAGATGGGATTGACCACTCCTGGACTTAGGAGCTATATTCAAAATTGTTTCAATTTAGCAAAGCCTTGGTTAGGGTAGTCCTTATGAGGGGTCATAGAACTAATTACTTTGAGACACGATTTGGATATATCTTCTAGGGTTGATAGGTAAATCCTGAGTCATCCTATGCATAGAGGTCAAAGGGATGAATTATGCGGAAACCATATTTATGTAGGTTTTGAATGTTGCGATTGCATTATTTGGCCTATCTGAACATCGGGTACCATTGCTTGATGGTCACTTCGATTAGTTCAGAAAAATGGTTTCTGTGCTATCGGCTTAGGTTCAAACCTATGGGATCACACACACTAAAGTTTTCTACCTGATCTAATGGCTGATCAAGAGAAAATTGATTAATAATTTGATCACCAATTAACTCAATTTGATTGAGTGATTATTTTTGGATCAAGACCAATTGAATTTGATTCATTTGGATTTGACCCGATTAGATTATAAGATGATCTAATCATCAAAGAGGTTTAATATTTGATTTGATCAAAGGTTTGGCTTGATTAATTTCTAATTTGATTAGGATTTAACTTAGCCTAATTAAGACTAAATAAGTTGGGTTTAATCTGGTCTAATTGGACCTAGCTAAATTAGTTTGAATTGGGTCTTAATCAGATCAAGTTTGAAAGACTATTTAGACTAGTCTTATGTGCCACATCACCTTGATATTGTGCCACCCTTTTCTCCATGAGAATTGAGAATACTCGTGAAGAAATCCATGCACAAGAGGATGCATGCCCTTCTTTTCTTATGCCTCATGTAGATAAGATAGGCTGGTTGTTATTCAAATTCAAAGGTGTTTGAGTTTGAATGAACAAGCCAACCATCTTATCTAAAATCCTCACGCCTCCCATGTTTGTGTGCATATATAAAATCTGATTTTATGGAAGTGCATAAGGAGAGGAGGTGAGAATGTGAAGAAGAAAAAGAAAAGAGAGAGAGAGGAAGAAAGAAAGAAGAGAAAAAGGTTTCTCTATGTGCATGAATCTCTCTTCTATGCATGCATGAGAAAAACTAGAAAAATAGAGAGTTCTAGGTGCAACGGGTTTTGGGTGAGAGCATATCCTAGAATTTATCTAGGGTTTGGGGTTTAGATCAATGAGTTATGAAGGTCATGACCTCATAGATCCTACTAGAAGACCCCCTCTTCATCAACTTCTACATTGACCAGGATCCGGAACGTCTAAAGATCCTATGAAGAAGATCAAAGAAGTTTGATCTACATCAGTCGTTGAAGACTTCTATTCGAGCTAGCACTCGGGAGGAGTTGATCAGGATCTGGGTCTCGTGTAGATTATCCATGGAGGCCAGACACGTATGTGGCTATATCGCGGTGACCAGATCTATACCAAGGAGATCAGATTGCGGAGATCATCTACCCATGAAAAGGTAATATGTTCTAAACACGTAGAAATAGTAAAATAGTTTTACTACACTTGCTGTTTTGTTTTTCAGATATGCATGCATATATGATACATTAGATCCTAATTGTATAGGGTTTTCATATTAGATTTGTAGCTCTTATTATTAATAATAGTTTCTACTACGTATGATTTTCGAAAAAATTTTTGAAAATAGAGCTAAAAATCCTGTGTTCCCTTCAAAAGTCTCACCAAAAGTCCAAGCACATCAAGTGACGGTATCAGCTCATCCACGATTACCTCAAGAAGGGATACATTGAGGTCAAAAGAGTCAACACTGCAGACAATATGGCTGACCCACTAACGAAGTTGTTGAGCCAGCAGAAGATCGAAGCCCATCTTGAAAAGATGGGACTTAGTTTTATAGCCAATTGGCTTTAGGTCAATTGGGAGTTTGTTAGATGAGTGCCCTAGAAAATAATTGGCTGATACTTGTAATATACTTTCTAGGGATATTTTTATAATTTTGACTAAAATTAATATAAAGATTATTTTTTTATCATATTATATATTTAAAGTATCTGTGATACATCCTTTGAGTTAACGGATATGATAATACATATTTTCAAGAGTTGAAAATTTAAGGCATGTGTTATCATAAATAACTCATAAATTGCTCTCAATCGTAGGATCATCATGAGGATGGTGATTGATTCGAAAGATAGGTGTATAATCACTTTCTTAGGATAGATGAGTCTTGAGTCTATGGTGTGGAGATATAGGAGTGAGAGTATAGGTACTTATTGAGAATGAGGGCACTGAGCGTGACCATCTCGAGCAATCATAAGAGAGTCTACCTTCTCATTAATGACTAGCTCAATGCTGTAGTTGTGTGTCTAGTCTTTGACTTGGGGTGCATCAACAGTTCACCTTGAATATGTTATAGTTTGATTACACCATAACTCGATCTCCTAGCCATTTGGAATCCTGAGGTGTATGTTGGCTATAGCATGTTCATTGTAAAAATTGGATCATACCAATAGGGGATCTATCAATCTCGGTAAAGGAGTAGTACTATGATGATCATGAGTCGAGTCCTTTAGCCCATGGCCATGGTAGTGTCAAATGATAGAAAAGACTTATCTATTAAGATTTCATATTGGAATCGAATTGAATGATTAATTCATATGATGGGTGTTGGGTTTGATGTGTTCACCTTAACCATAATCCTATCAGAGCTAATGATAGAGAAATTCAATCACATAGGTAGCTACACCGAGTGGTTCGTATTCATTTCTAATAGGTTGCCACCATATATTACTAGGTGTCACTACTAAATTTTGCATGCAATTAGAATTGTCTTGATGATTGATAATTCTAATTATGTGAATCAAAAGAGTTCTAATCCATTAAAAGGTATTTCGATGGTGTCGATGATGGAGATCATGATATGTCTCATTATCATACAGAACTGAATCTAACTGAGTCATAAAAATAAGAATTTGAATTTGGATGTTATTAATTAGGCTAACATAATTCGATTGATTTGGATTAGATCCAATCAAGTTCAAGAAAATCATGCTAGTACTACTACAAAAAAGAACTACGACAGTGGTTTGTAACCATTACCATAGCCTAAAAAATCACTGTCATAGCCTATGGCAGCGGTTTTCTAACCACTGCCACTACGACCATTGCCGTAGCTCTATGACAGCGATTGTTAGAACCACTATCATAGATTGTCTATTGTAGCGGTTTATAAACCGCTGTAATAGATCAACCTATCACGACGGTTATGTAACTGCTGCCATAGGATATCTATAGCAGCGGTTATATAACCGTTGCCATGGATAATCTATAGTAGTGATTTCTTAACTGCTGTCATAGATCTAGAATAGCGATTGGCAGCGATTGGCATGGATATGGCAGTAGTTATAAAACCACTACCGTAGATCTTAAATAATTAAAAAAATAAAATTTTTATTTTTTTATATATTTTATCTGATAAATATAGATATATAACATAAAAAATATAATAAACATAAAAATTATTCTAAAATGCTAAAATTTTATTATCAAATAAAATTTATTATAATATTTTTTAGAAAATATAAAATACATCAAAAGTCTCCTAAATCTACATCATCATCGTCGTTGTCATCACCGAGAACCAGAGCCAGACTGAAGCTGGAGCTAGAGCTGGAGCCAGAGCAGGAGTTAGAGCCAAAGCTAGAGCTAGAATGCGGGCCAACGTATCCTCATAGCTCATGACTCCAAAACACATGCTGAGCATCGACATCAAGTGTCTCATGATGCCCTCCAGATGAGATGCACACTCTTCAACCCAATCTGCCCGCATCGCAGCATGATCTACCCATGCCAATGCCTCCTCAAACTCCTCCCAACTGACGACACCGAAAATCTATGAGGAGATGCTCGCCTTGGACCAGTAGCTCATCGACGTGTGTCCGAGCCTGCATCGGATCATCCCAGAGTGCTTAGACCCCAAGACCTGAGATAGATGGTCATGGGGCCCAAAGGTATTTGGGCCCTCGCTCATGAGCACATCTAACTGATCCTATAATTATAAATTAAAATAAAATTTTATAAGAAATACTATAATACTAATCATATATACTAATATATTTAATACTTATAAAAATATATCTGATCACGGCATTCATCGGCCTGCCCATCTTGTCCGTGCACTGGATCGAAAGATCTCGCTATGGCTGGGCATCATTCTATCTCTCATCAGTTATAACAAAGAATAAATTTATCAGAAAGATGATAAAAAATATGAATTTAATTTATCTAGTAAGATTTAGAATTAATTACCTCTCTATGCACACGACTGGCCACAGACTCGCGGCCTAAAGTGTGTGTATACTCCTGGGCTGCATGGTTCTCTCAGTTCTAATGGAAGGTAGCCTAACAAGTATTCAAATAAATAATAAATATTTAAAAAATATTTAAATAAAATTTTAAGCATATTGAAAAATTTAAAAGTTAGAAATTTTACCTCGAACTCCTAGCTCCTCCAGTGTCTAACCATCCTCTCCCACTAACTCGAAGGATAGTCCTATATCCAAGGAACAAGTTCTTCCAAAGTGTCTTGTCGGTGCTCAAGCCATCCTCTATAGAGCTTGACCTTGTAACCCTGGTATAACTCTCCAATCTTCTTCAGTCGGGCATCTCGAGTCCTCTCGTGATCGAGAAAGTCATACCTCCTCTATACAAATTTATCAAAAATCAGTTACCAAATTATTCTAATCAAACATATATAGTATAAACATATAAAATACATAAATATAACTAAGATGCGCATACATACCCATATCTCCTCCCATACCCGATCCCTTATGGCAACATCCATCAAACGCCAGTCTCTGGGCTCTATGGGAATGATGTCCGACCGCCTCACAAGCACTCCAAAAAAGGAATGCATCTCTCGTGTGGTCTTCCCTATCGGTGTCCCCTCCACATCATACTGCACCATCACCTGATGTTGGTGGTTCCACATGTGTGCCATACATGTGGGACCATGAAATGTCCAGCTGGATGATGCACCTGCAATGCAAATACGTTATGCAAATATATGTGTACAATACTATATAAAAAATAAAGTTGTGCTAATGTAATAAAAACATACACTCAGATGCCTACGATGGTATAGGCTCAGCTGTCGGTGGACTAGATGCCATCAGTGGAGTAGATGCTGGCGGTGAAGGTCGCTGAACAACCAATGCCGAGGTAGATGGAGTATGCTCCGACTGCTCCTCGAATGCAGAACTACGTGTAATCCATCGAGAGGCAGGGGTGAAAGCTAGATGGCATTTTGGTGCCATCGTGACCTACAATATTAATGAATAATAATTAATATAACATCGTGACATATCAAATTCTATTCGCTCGAAAGTCGAGCCAGCTTCGTGCTTGAGACATCTAACTAGGGTCCTCCCCCAGTCGGCTCGATCATGGCCCGAGCTGGCTCGACTGTGTATCCAAGCTGCCTCGACTATATGCCATCCCCTCGATCACTCCCTCTCTCCCTCTCTCAAACTCTCTCGCCAGTGATGGTGGCGAAGCCGAAACCCTCCCTTCCAGCTTTTCCATCTCTCAATCTTCCTCTCTCCCTCTCTCAATCTCCCTCGCCGGTGAGGTCGGACCCCATCCCTCCCTCTCTCACTCTCTCGATCTCCCTCACCGACAAGGTCGGACCCCATCCCTCCCAGTGATGCCGGCAAGGCCTAACCCCCTTCCTCCCTCTCTCACTCTCTCAATCTCCCACTCTCCCTCTCTTGATTTCCCTCATCGATGAGGTCGGACCCCCTCCCTCCCAATGATGGCAGCGAGGCTGGACCCCCTCCCTCCTAATGATGGCGGCGAGATCAGATCTCTCCCTTCCTCTCTCAAGTACAGATTCATCGGATATTCGGATTTGGATCCAATATCAGTAATTAAAATTAGATCCAGATCTAAATATCCAGGTTTCAATCCAAATCCAATCCATTAATAGATCTAGTCCACAGCCATCGACATGGCACGACCCAAGGCTACCACCACGGCATGGCCCAAAAACTATGGCATGTAGATAATTATAATATTTATAATAAATATTTATAATATTTATTATAAATATTTTATAAATTATTATAAATATATATGATTAATAAATAATATTATAAAATTAAAAAAAAATTATACCTACGGCTATAGAGAGCGGGTCGCACCAAAAGCTTCAAGGATCGTTGGTGACGATGCTAGAGGAGGACGACAGCACTAGAGATAATCTGCGAAACAAAAATAAGATAGAGAGATAGAGAAGTGGGAAAAAGAGGAAAAAGAGAGAGAGTAGGGGCAGCCGGGGATGGGGGCTAGGAGGAGGGGTCATAGTAATGAGGAGGCCGAAGGAGGCTTCGCACTTGACTGGGGGAGGGTCAGAATGGTGGTGCTGGTGGGGGGAGATTTTGTGGGGGCCAAACAAGGGTCAGATGGGGGTTCACCAGAGAGGGGTTCGTCCGGGACCGAGGGAGGGTCGGATGGAGGGGTGGGGGGAGGGGGGGTTGGTGTTAGATATATATGCCCTAGAAGCCAGAATTGGCTGACACTTGTAATACACTTCTAGGGGTAAAATTATAATTTTGACTAAAATTAATAAAATAGATTATTTTCTATCACATATGTATATTTAGTGTCTATGATACATCCTTTGAGTTAATGGTAATGATAATTCATATTTTTAAGAGTTAAAAATTTAAGACATGAATAATCATTATTAACTCATAAAATGCTCCCGACCATAGGATCGTCACGAGGATGGTGATTGATCCAGAAGGTTAGTGTACAATCACTTTTCTTTAGTAGATGAGTCTTGAGTCTATAGTGTGGAAACATCGAAGTGAGAAAATAGATACTCGTTAGAGAATGAGGGCACTGAGCATGACCACCTTGAGTAGTCATTAGGAAGTCTACCTTCTCGTCAATGACTGACTCGATGCTGCAGTGGTGTGTCTGGTTCTTTGACCTGAGGTGCATCGACAGTTCACCTTGAGGGTGTTATAGTTTGACTACACCATAACTCAGTCTCCTAGACATACGGAATCCTGAGGTGTATGTTGGCTATAGCATGTTCATTGTAGGAACTAGATTGCATCAAGAAGAAATCTATCTACCTCGATGGTAGAGGAGCAGCCCTATGATGATCATGAGAATCAAGTCCAGAAGCCCATGGCCATGGTAGAGTGAAATAATAGAAAGAGTTTCTATTTAGGTTTTCACATTGGACTTGAATCAAATGATTACATCATATGATAGAGACTAGGGTTCGACGAGTTCACCTTAACACTAATCTAATCAGGGCTTAAGATAGAAGAACTTAATCATACAGGTAGCTGCACCAAGAGGTTTGCATTCAACTCTAATGGGTTGCCACCATATACTACTAGGTGTCACTGGTGGATTTTGGGAGCAATTAAAATGATTTAGATGATCGATCATTCTAGCTATTCGAATCAGAAGAGTTTTGATCCATTAAAAGAAGTTTCAATGATGTCGATGATAGAAATCATGACATATCCCATTATCATATAGAACTGAACCTAACTAGGTCATACAAACAAGAGTTTGAATCTGGTGATATCAATTGAACTGATCTAGTTCAATTGATCTGAATGAGATTCAATTAGGTTCAAGAAAATCATGCTAGCACTCAATTGAACCTAACGTTCTTCTTTTACTATCATAAATAGTTGTCCTGACTGAGCCAAAGGTGTTTGTGCTCGATCAGAGGCCTTCACTTGGTCTGACTGGAGCCTGTCCAAGTTAGAAAAGGGTTGTCATATTTTGTAAGTCAATACCTACCATTTTTGGTTACCTGCCATTTCTCGTCCTTTGACTTTGGTCAAAAGTTGACTTTTGATTGGTCAAATGCTGACCATTGAGACTTTGACTTCTGTCCACATGTCACGAACCTATTGGTGAGCTGGTGGGGGCTTGTCCCCCTACCAGAACCTAGCAAGGAGGAGGGTGCATGCCACCCTTGGCGTGAGCCCAAGCTGGAGGTGCCCAAGAGTCCCTCTTGGATAGGGACTCCATCTCATTTTTGGATTCCGATTAGACTTCTTCTAAGAACCAAGTTTGATTGGTCTTAGGCACCATCTAAGATGGAATCCAAGGGACTCTATTCCCACCAATCAGATTTAGATCTGATTTCATAAAGGGTTGTGATTGGTTGGGAAGAAGAGGAGTTGGATCACGCATAGTCTATAAATAAGACACTGCACCCAACTCAAAAAGCATTGAAAATTTCCACACCCCAAGGCTGCCTCTTCTCTCCTCCTCCATGCCAAGTCCATCTTCTCCCTCTCCTCTCCACACCCAAAGGAGTTTGGAATCCAAGTTGGTGCAATCCAGATGAGAGAAAGGCGACAGAAAGCTAGAAGGCTGCGCTGCTGCAAAGGACAACTGCTGATCTTCGAAAAGATGTTTGAACATCCTCCAATCAGATCCAGATCTA
>QRFJ01004924.1:0-86417 GCA_006176705.1 Cocos nucifera | reverse complement strand
AAGAATATAATTCAAGAAGAAAAATAGATTTGATGAAACTTAATGCACTTGTAGCAAGATTAGAGTTATAGATGTGCTACTGTATTTTTTGGCTTATCTTTATGATTTCAAATTATAAATCTAAATCGTATGGTAAAAAGTGCATTTCTTAAATAGTTTTTTATTATGAAGAGGTTTATGTAGAGCAACGCACAGAGCTTTTGAAAATCATAGTCCTTTTTCCAAATCTATTTTGCAAACCATCATAAGAAGTCATTGTAATGGTTTGAAATTAGTCAAGAGCATGGTATATGATTAGATTAAGTAAATTTCTGCTCAAATAATCTTTTTTAATGAGGTAGCGTAAGATACCTCAGATTATCTGCTTAAGAAAGAATAAAAATTAGATCTACATGTTGTTCAATAACTAATAGATTGAATATTATTCTTTGGTTCAAGAATCTATGAAAATCTTTTGCCAAGGATTACACAAGATACGATTACAGAATTGAAATGACATGATAGGAAGCTAACATTCCTTCTCTTTAGCCTTCACAACAAACAACTAAGGAGCAAGGCATTTTTCCTTTCCAAACCAAGTATATATAGGCGAGAAGTATTCAAAGAATTTGGAATGAGAAATGCAAGAAAAATTGTCACGATCTCAATTGAGCCCAAATCTTGCATCTGGAAGAGATGAACATTAGTAAGAGTTATCATCAAAAAAATTTATAGAGATTATAATTGACTCTCTAACTCTTTTACTATTAGCTACTAATCTAGCTTTATTTCTTATTACATTACCATTTTCATCAAGCTTATTTCTGAATACCTATTTAGTGCCAATGATAGAATGATTAGAGGGTCTATCAACTAGTGTTCATACTTTGTTTCTTTCAAAATAATTTAATTTCTCTTGCATGGCAATTAACCAATTTGCATCATTTTCTACTTCTTCAATTATTTTAAGTTCTATTTAAGAGACAAATGCAAGATAATCATGATATTCTTTAAAATTAGATCTAGTTCTTACATCTTGAGATGGATCACTAATTATAAGGTCTTTAGGATGATTATGCATACCTCCATTCTTTAGGCAAATCTAAATGTTTTTGGTTCATACCTTCTTCTTGTACTTCTTCATGTTCATTATTGTGTCTCACTTACTTCATCATGATTTGGTTTGTCTTTCAAGGTAAGTTCTTTTACTTCTTTTCCATATTTCCTGCATCATCATCAAAAGCATCTTCCTTTCTTGATGAAAGGTTGTTAGATTCATCAAAGACAATGTGAATAGATTCTTCAACAATTAAAGTATGCTTGTTGAAGACTTTATATGCTTTGCTTGATGTTGAGTATCCAAGAAAAATATCCTCATCAGACTTAGAATCAAATTTTTTAAGTTTGTCTTTTCCATTATTTAAGATAAAATATTTGCATCCAAATATATGAAAATAATTGATATTAGGCTTTCTACCTTTCCAAAGTTCATAGAGGGTTTTCTTAAGAATGGGATGGATCAAAACACAATTCAAAATATAACAAAAAGTGTTAATGGCTTTAGTCCAAAAATATTTTGAAAGACTTACTTCACATAATATAGTTCTAGCCATTTTTTCTAAAGTCCTATTCTTTCTCTCAATAACACCATTTTGCTGTGGTATTCTTGGAGCAGAAAAGTTATGTTCTATTTTATTTTCATTACAGAATATTTCAAAATTTTGATTTTCAAATTCAATACCATGATTACTTCTGATTTTAATTATTGTTGAGTTCTTTTCATTTGAAACCTTTCTATAGAATTTTGAAAAAGCAGTAAAAGCTTCATCTTTATGTGCTAAAAATAGAATTCAAGTAAAACATGAAAAATCATCTATAATCACAAGTCCATATTTCTTTTCTCCTAGGCTTGAGGTCTTATTAGGTCCAAATAAGTCCATGTGAATTAATTCTAGAGGTCTAGATGTTGAAACAATATTTTTGGATTTGAAACTCTCCTAGTTTATTAACCAAGTTGACATGCATCACAAACATGATCATTTTCAAAGTTTAATTTAGATAAGCCTTTGACTAAGTCTTTGGTAACCAATTTTAATAATGTGTGCATGCTTGCATGACCTAATCTATGATGCCATAGCTAAGTAGTTTCTTTGATCTTAGTATCTTTAGCAATAAGACATTGACCTTTCTTCATGGTTATCTTATCAAGATCAATCATGTAGATATTTTCACATCTATGTCCAATGAACATGATACTATTATCAAAGGGACTAGTGACTATGTATAGAGATGATTCAAAAATGACTTTGAATCCTTTGTCGCATAATTGACTTATGCTTAATAAATTATGCTTTAAGTTATCAACAAGTAAAACATTCTCAATAAAGGTGGAGGGGGAAGTTTGATTTTACCGATACCAATAATTTTCTCTTTTCCATTATCATCAAAAGTAACCAATCCCTCATTCTTTTCTTAAGGATGATGAATTGATTCTTGTCACCCATCGTATGTCTTGAACAGCCGCTATCTAAATACCATGCTCTTTCAGCTTTATCAGCTATAAGACATTCCTGCAAAACAATCAAGTGGCTGATTTAGGTACCCAAGTTTTCTTGGATCTTTTAGGATTAGCATTCATGGTTCCCTTGGGAATCCAAATTTTCTTAACTGAATTTTCATTAGTTTTACCATAAATACATGCATGTGCTTTGTATCCTATCTTACCACAGCAGAAACAAGCAATATTTGAAGAGAAATATGATGATATTGATTTAGTATAAAGATTCTTTAAGAGCTTTTGTTTCTTGTTAGGATTATAACCTATTCTAGCTTTATCATAGATAGCTTTTTGGTTATTTAAGATCATTTTTAATTTTTCAGAACTACATGTGAACTTATCAACTAATGGTTTTAGCATTTGAACTTTCTTTCTCAATGAATCATTTTTCTCTACTAAAATCTTATTTCTTTATTGAATTTCATCTTTTTCCTTGGATAAGGTAGCACATGTTATTTTCAGATTTTTATTTTTACCAAAAATCTTTCTAAATTCTTTCATTAGGTCATAAAAGGTATCTTGTAATTCATCAAAAGAATATTCTTGAGCAATTTTGAAGTTTACCTCATTTTCTTGTACCATGAAACACAGGTTTATGACATCTTCGGATTCTTCATCGGAGCTAAATTCGTCGTTGTCGCTTCACATTGTAATCATTGCTTTCTTTTTGGCCTTCTTGACATTTTTCTTTAAGTTAGGACAATTAGCCTTAAAATGTCTAGATCTTTTGCACTCAAAGCATAAAGGCAGTTTCCTTTCGTTATCCTTATCCTTGCTTGTTTCACCTCTGTTAAAGGATTTCTTCTTGAAGCCTTGCTTTCTTCTTCTTATAAACTTCTTAAACTTTCTTGTAATCAGTGCAATGTCCTCATCTTCTTCATCTTCATCTGTTGACTTATCTCCTTCTTCATTAATTGCAGTAGATTTGAGGGCTATGGTTTACTTCTTTTTCCTTCATCTTCATTATGCTGCTTTATAGTGATTTCATGGGTCATCAGCGATCCAATCAGCTCTTCCAAGGGCAGCTTGTTCAAGTCTTTAGCCTCTTGAATTATAGTGACCTTTGCCTTCCATGACTTCGGCAAAGACCTAAGGATTTTTCTTACCAAATCACTATTAAAATAAATCTTTCCAGGACTTTTTAGACTGTTAGTTATATCAGTGAAATGAGTGAATATTTCTATGATTGATTTAGTGGATTTCATTTTGAAAAGCTCATATTGGTGCACTAGCATGTTAATCTTAGATTCCTTAACTTGGTTTGTGTCCTTATGAGTGACTCCAAGTCTATCCCAAATTTTTTTTATAGAATTGTAAGTAGAAATCTGGTTAAATTCATTGGCATCCAAGCCACAATACAAAACATTCATAGCCTTGGCATTTAGCTGAATTGATCTCTTATCTTCCTTACTCCAATTTTTTTCAGATTTGGGTGTGCTAATGCCAACGACTATGATAGTGGGCGTGTGTGGCTCATTGATTATGACACTCCACATATCATAATCAAGAGATTTTCATGCATGCTTTCCAATATATATGTGTAGTTTGTACCATTGAAAAGTGATGGTCTGTTGGTGGATTGCCCTTCAACAAGTGAACCTCCCAATTACGTTATCATGATCTTTATCTCCTAATGGTTAGATTAGTTCTAGCTAAGAACCAAGCTCTGATACCACTTGTTGCCCAGCTAGACAACCCAAGGGGAGGGGGTGAATTAGGTTATTAAAACTTTTAGCAAATTTAGTGAGTGATATGCAGAGTAAATAAAAAACTATGCAGATCAAAAAATTACTAAGCAGTGGAAGAAAAAACTAACACATAAGAGG
Organism: Cocos nucifera; assembly: GCA_006176705.1. Lineage (NCBI taxonomy): Eukaryota > Viridiplantae > Streptophyta > Magnoliopsida > Arecales > Arecaceae > Cocos > Cocos nucifera. The sequence goes on along the minus strand of QRFJ01004924.1, from coordinate 82,055 downwards.
AGAAGCACACACACAAGCATAGTAGATTTATAGTGGTTCGTGAAGGAAAATCCTAATTTTTTGGGTCAGATTCGTTTGGATCTGATTGGATCGAGAGGCATATTTTAAAATTTTTCTCTTAAATTTAAATCAGATCTGATACTTTTCAAATCTAATTTATGATCTGATAATTAAAAAAATTAAATTAAATTAATTTTGAATTAATTTTACCTTGATTCTGGGTAATCTGATTATCCGTTGATGATCCTACGAAAGCTCTGAGGTTCTGAATCTAGCCACGCAAGCGCCTGGCCTCTATCGATATCCACTCAGGCTGGATCTGGAGATCTTCTTCTTTTCTTTCTTTTCTTCAAAAATTAGATCTGAATCTAATTTGGAGGATCTTCAAAACACCTTCTGAAGATCACCCGTCGTCTCTGCAGTAGTGCTGCCTTCTTCCTTTTTCGTTAGCCTTTTCTTGCCTGACTTGCACTAATCTAAAGAACTCAACTTTCTTGGGCATGGAGAGGAGAGAGAGGGCTAGATGTTGGCATGGAGAAGGAAGAGGGGCAGCCTTAGGGTGTGGCTAAGAGGAACTCACTTTAAAAGTGGGCGCAAACAGGGTCCATATATAGACTCTGCTGCGCCATGCAATGCTGCATCATCCTGGCCAATCACGTTGCTTCGTTCAATCAGATCTAAATCTGATTGGTGGGATGAGAGATCCACGGATTCATCCTAAGGTGGTGCTTAAGATTGGTCAAAGTCTATAGGTGAGGGTCACCTAGTTTGAATCCAACAAGCAACTTGGAGTCCCATCCGAATGGGACTCCAACGTCCCTATCCATGGGCACAAGCCATCCTAGGCGTGCGCCCCCTTTCTTTCTAGTTTTCAGAGAGGGGACAAGCCCCTATCTACTCTCCAATAAGTGCATGACATATGGGTGAAGGGAAATCCTGATTTCCCGGTCCAGGTTCGTCCAGATGTGATTAGATCAAGAGATATATTTCAAAAACTTTTCTCTTAATCTCAATCAGATCTTGATATGTTTCAGATCTGATTCTTATTTATTTAATAAATAAAATAAAATAAGATAAATTAAATCAAATTCAATTTACCTGAATTGGGTAATCCTATTACCCTGTAGATGATCCTGATTGCAGCGGAAGGTTCTGGATCTTAGCCACGCAAGCGCCTGGCCTCTACCGGTATCCACTCGGGTTGGATCTGGAGAACCTCTTCTTCTCTATCACACCTCCAAAAATCAGATCTGGATCTGATTTGGAGGATCTTCAAAACTCTTTTGAAGATCTGCAGTCGTCCTTTTGCAGCAGCGCAGCCTTCTTGCTTTTGATCGCCTTTCCTTGATCTGAATCGCACCAAACTAAGTCCAAAATACTTTTGGACGTGGAGAGCAAGGGGAGAAGAGAGTATGGCATGGAGAAGGAGGGGAGAGGCAGCCTTGGATGTGGGAAATCTCTATTGAATTCACTTAGCACTTGGAATTAGGGTTGGGCGCAGGGTCTTATTTATAGACCTCTTGTGATCCAACTCCTCTTCCTCTCAACCAATCACAACCCTTTGTGAAATCAGATCTAAATCTGATTGGTTGGAATAGAGACCCCTGGATTCCTCCTTAGAGGGTGCCTAAGACCAGTCAAACTGGATTCTTAGTAGAACTCTGATTGGAATCCAAAAGGGAGGTGGAGTCCTTGTCCAACAAGGACTCCTAGGCGCCTCCTACTTGGGCTCACGCCACCCTTGGCGTGCGCCCATCTCCTTGCCAGGTTCTGGCAGGGGGACAAGCCCCCACCAGCTCTCCAATAGGTGCATGACATGTGGTCAAAAGTCAAAGGGTCAATGGTCAATGTTTGACCAGTCAAAGGTAGACTTTTGACCAAAGTCAAAGAACAAGAAATGGCAGGTGACCAAAAATGGCAGGTAATGTCTTACAAATAAGACAACCTATTCTGACTTGGACAACCTCCAGTCAGACCATATGAAGGCCTCTGATTGAGCACAAACTCCTTTGGCTCAGTCAGGACAACTTATTTATGATAGTAAAAGAAGAACGTTAGGTTCAATCGAGTGCTAGCACGATTTCCTTGAACCTAATTGAATCTCATTCAGATCAATTGAACTAGATCAGTTCAATTGATGATCACCAGATTCAAACCCTTGTTTGTGTGACCCAGTTAGGTTCAGTTCTGTATGGTAATGGGATATGTCATGATCTCTATCATAGACATCATCGAAACTCCTTTCGATGGATCAGAACTCTTCTGATTCGAACAGCTAGAATGATCGATCATCTAAATCATTCTAATTGCTCCCAAAATCCACCAGTGACACCTAGCAGTATATGGTGGCAACCCATCAGAGCTGAATGCGAACCTCTTGGTGCAGCTACCTGTGTGATTAAGTTCTTCTATCTTGAGCCCCGATCAGATTAGGGTTAAGGTGAACTCGTCAAACCCTAGTCTCTGTCATATGATGTAATCATTCGATTCGAGTCCAATGTGAAAATCTAAATAGAAACTCTTTCTATTATTTCACTCTACCATGGCCATGGATTTCTGGACTTGATTCTCATGATCATCATAGGGCTGCTCCTCTACCACCGAGGTAGATAGATCCCATCTTGATGCAATCCAGTTCCTACAATGAACATGTCACAGCCAACATACACCTCAGGGTTCCATATGGCTAGGAGACCGAGTAATGGTGTAGTCAAACTATAACACCCTCAAGGTGAACTGCCGATGCATCTCAGGTCAAAGAACCAGACACACTACTGCAGCATCGAGTCAGTCATTGACGAGAAGGTAGACTCCCTAATGACTACTCGAGGTGGTCACGCTCAGTGCCCTCGTTCTCTAACGAGTACCTGTACTCTCGCTCCGGTGTCTCCACACCATAGACTCAAGACTCATCTACTAAAGAGAAGCGATCGTACACCAACCTTCCGGATCAATCACCATCCTCGTGATGATCCTATGGTCGGGAGCTGTTTATGAGTTAATAATGATTATTCATGTCTTAAATTTTCAACTCTTGAAAATATGAATTATCATTACCATTAACTCAAAGGATGTATCACAGACACTAAATACACAGGTGTGATAGAAAATAACCCATTTTATAAATTATAGTCAAAATTACAATTTTGCCCCTAGAAGTGTATTACAAGTGTCAGCCAATTTTGGCTTCTAGGGCACATATATCTAATAATGGGCAGATGTCCAAGGGTCAAAGGTCAATGTTTGACCCAGTTAAAGTACAAGAATTAGCAGGTGATGGAAAATGGCAGGTGTTGTCTCAAATTTATCTCATAAATTAAGACAATCCTTTTCTAACTTGGACAAGCTCCAGTCAGACAGGTAAAGGTATCTGAGTGAGCACAAACTCATTTGGCTCAGTCAAGACAACTTTTAATGATAAGAAAAAGGAGAACGTTAGGTTCAATCTTGTGCTAGCATGATTTTCTTGAACCTAATTGAATCTAATTCAAATCAACTGAACTGGATTAGTCTAATTGATGCTATCTAGATCTAAATTCTTATTTGTGTGATCTAGTTAGGTTCAATTCTATATGATAATGGGATATGTCATGATCTCCATCATCGACATCATCGAAACTCCTTTCGATGGATCAGAACTTTTCTGATTCAGACAACTAGAATGATCGATCATCAAAATCATTCTAGTTGCTCCCAAAATCCACCAGTGACACCTAGCAGCATATGGTGGCAACCCATCAAAACTGAAAATGAACCTCTTGGTGTAGTTACTTGTGTGATTAAGTTCTTCTATCTTGAGCCCCGATCAGATTAGGGTTAAGGTGAACTCGTCAAACCCTAATTCCTATCATATGATTTAATCATTCGATTCAAGTCCGATGTGAAAACCTTAATAGAAACTCTTTCTATTATTTCACACTCTGCCATGGCCATGGGCTTATGGACTTGATTCTCATGATCATCATAGGGCTGCTCCTCTTCCACCGAGGTAGATAGATTCCATCTTGGTGCAATCCAATTCCTATAATGAACATGCTATAGCCAACATACACCTCAGGGTTTCGAATGGCTAGGAGACCGAGTCATGGTGTAGTCAAACTATAACACCCTCAAGGTGAACTACCGATGCACCTCAGGTCAAAGAACCAGACACACCACTGCAGCATCGAGTCAGTCATTGACGAGAAGGTAGACTTTCCTTAATGACTACTCGAGGTGGTCACGCTCAGTGCCCTCGTTCTCTAACGAGTACCTATACTCTCGCTCCGATGTCTCCACACCGTAGACTCAAGACTCATCTACTAAAGAGAAATGATTGTACACCAACCTTCTGGATCAATCACCATCCTCATGATGATCCTATGGTCGGGAGCATTTTATGAGTTAATAATGATTATTCATGTCTTAAATTTTCAACTCTTGAAAATATGAATTATCATTACCATTAACTCAAAGGATGTATCACAGACACTAAATACACATATGTGATAGAAAATAACCCATTTTATTGATTTTAGTCAAAATTATAATTTTGCCCCTAGAAGTGTATTACAAGTGTCAGCCAATTCTGGCTTCTAGGGCACATATATCTAACAATCTCCCACTTGTCCTAAAGCCAATTGGCTACAAGTCTAAGTCCCATCTTCTCAAGGTGGGCTTCGATCTTCTGCTGGCCCAACGGCTTTGTAAGTGGGTCTGCCACATTATCTGTGGAGTCGACTCTCTTGACCTCGACGTAACCCTTCTCGAGGTAATCGCGGATGAGGTGGTATCGCCGCTCAATATGCTTGGATTTCTGGTGAGACCTCGGCTCCTTAGCAAGGGCTATGGCGCCATTGTTGTCGCAGTATAGAGGAATGGCATCTGATGGCATTACTCCGATTTCTGCAGCAAACTTCTTGTACCAGAATGCTTCCTTCGCAGCCTCTGATGCAGCGATATATTCTGCTTCCATGGTGGAATCTGCTATCACTGTTTGCTTGGAACTCTTCCAGCTGACAGCACCACCATTGCACACAAACAGACTTTCCAGATGTCGACTTTCGATCATCTATATCGGACATGAAATCCGAGTCTGTGTATCCCTGGACTTGGAGTTCTCCATTACCAAAGACCAACATCATATCCTTAGTTCTTCTCAAGTACTTAAGGATACATTTCACAGAAGTCCAGTGTTCTTCACCTGGATTTGACTGATATCTGCTTGTGACACTCACAGCATGGGCTATATCAGGTCGTGTACATAGCATGGCATACATGAGGCTCCCTATTGCAGAAGCATAAGGGATCTTGCTCATGCATTCTATTTCCTCAGGTGTGCTAGGGCACATCTTCTTGGAAAGATGAATACCATGTCTGAAGGGTATTAATCCCCTCTTAGAGTTTTCCATACTAAACCTCTTTAGTACTTCCTCTATGTACATCTTCTGTGAAAGTCCTAGCATCCTATTCGGTCTATCCCTATAGACCTTAATTCCTAGAATAAAGGATGCTTCACCTAGGTCTTTCATGGAGAATTCCTTGGACAACCACATTTTGACTGTTGTCAACATGGGAATATCATTCCCAATAAGGAGGATGTCATCCACGTACAATACGAGGAAGACAACAGCGCTCCCACTGACCTTTTTGAAAACACATGGTTCCTCTTCATTTTTGATGAAACCAAACATTTTTGATCACATCATTGAAATGAGTGTTCCAGCTCCGAGATGCTTGCTTAAGTCCATATATGGACCTTTGCAGCTTGCAAACCTTGTGATCAGTATCACTGGATGTGAAACCTAGCGGCTGTTCCATATAGATATCTTCCTCAAGATATCCATTTAAGGAATGCCATTTTCACATCCATTTGCCATATTTCATAATCGAAATAGGCTGCAACGGCAAGCAATGTGCGGATGGATTTTAGCATAGCCACTGGGAAAAAGGTATCCTGATAGTCAATGCCTTCGCGTTGACTATAACCTTTTGCCACTAGTCTAGCCTTGAATGTCTCCACATTTCCCATCTGCACCAATCTTTCTCTTGAAGATCCATTTACACCCAATAGGTACTATACCTTCTGGTGGATCTACCAAGGTCCAGACTTGGTTTGAGTGCATCGAGTCAATTTCTGACTGCATTGCCTCTAGCCATTTCTCGGAGTCGATATCTGATATCGCCTCGTTGTAGGTTTTGGGATCATCACCATGAGCACCATTACCTACGAGGAACATTTCCTCTACTTCCTCTGAAATAATACCTAAGTATCTCTTCAGGGGGACGATGGAAAACTCTTTCCGATCTACGAGGTGGAGGAGGTAGTGTTCTTATTGGCTCAACCTGATTTGGTTCCAATTGGTCCTTAGCTCGTTGTACTTGTGAGACTTTCTCATCAAGCTTGAATCTGCTTTCCAATGCCGCTATCTTGAATAAACTATTTTTCAAGAAAGATGGCATGTCGACTCACAATCACATTGTGGTCTTCTGGAATGTAGAAATAGTATCCTAATGACTCTTTAGGATATCCTATGAATCGAGCTCTAAAGGACCTAAACTCTAACTTGTCCGCTTGTTGTCTTTTGACATGAGCCGGACAACCCCAAATTCTGAGATGACTCAGACTTGGTTTCTTACCATGTGCCATATCTCATACGGTGTGGTAGGAACGGTTTTAGAGGGAACCCTATTCAGTAGATAAATTGAAGTTAACAATGAGTGTCCCCAAAGAAAATCAGGGAGGTCTGTGAAGCTCATCATGGATCGAACCATATCCAATAGAGTCCGATTTCTCCATTCTGAAACCCCGTTGAGTTGAGGTGTTCCTGGTGGAGTCCATTGAGAGACTATGCCATTTTCCTTTAGATAGTCTAGGAATTCCCGGCTAAGGTATTCACCTCCTCGATCTGATCGAAGAACCTTAATGGGTTTTCCAGTTTGTTTTTCTACTTCATGTCTGAATTCTTTGAACTTTTCAAAAGCTTCAGACTTGTGTCTCATAAGATACACATACCCATACCTAGACAGATCATCGGTAAAGGTAATGAAGTAGACAAAATTGCCTCTAGCCGGCACATCAAATGGGCCGCACACATCAGTATGTACTAGGGCAAGGAGATCTGTGGCCCTCTTCCCCATGTCCTAACAAAAGGGAGTTTAGTCATTTTGCCTTGAAGACAAGATTCACAAGTTGGATATGACTCGAAAGTCAATGGACTCAATAGCCCATTTTTCTCCAATTTGTTGATCCTATCTTCTGCTATATGACCTAATCTCAGGTGCCATAGATATCTGTCGTTTGGACTATCCCTAGGTCGTTTGGATTTGGCATTCACGTTTTGCTCGATAGTTAAAAATAGGTACATCAATATGTAGCTGATAAAGACCATTAATAAGGAAACCATTTGCAATTTTATTTCTTTCATAAAGAATGTTACAATGGTCCTTAAAGAAGGTGATCACATAACCTTCTTGTGCTAAGCATGAAACAGAAATCAAATTCCTGCTAGCTGCAGGCACATAAATAACAGTCTTTCAAAACTAAGTCTAAACCAGATGGTAATCGAAGAGGGTATGTTCCCACGGCTACTGCAGCAACTCTTGCTCCATTACCGATGCGTAGGATCATGTCTCCATCCCTCAGCCTCCTGCTATCCTCAAGACCCTGCATAGAAGTGCACAGATGAGCACTAGAACCAGAGTCAAGCACCCAACTGGATGCAGAAGAAATCCGTAAGGTTAGACTCAATAACGAGCATACCTCCAGAAGGACCTTCCTTCTTGTTCTTCAGGGTGGCCAGGTAAGTAGGGCAGTTCCGCTTCCAATGGCCGTCGCTGTTGCAATGGAAACACTTTCTTTGACATCGGCCTTCTTCTTCGGCTCTGCCTTCTTCTTCTTTGATCCTTCCACCTTTTGCTTTTTCACAGACTTCTTTTTCTTTCCATAAGACTTTCTTTTGGAAGAAGTCCGTTCCATAGCAAGAACTGAGCCTTTAGAACCTTTCATAGAAAGCTCAGCGGTAACCAGCATATTCATTAATTCGGCCAAGGAATTTTGAAGTTTATGCATGTGGTAATTCATGATGAATTGCCCATATGCATCAGTCAAGGATTGCAGAATAATATCGTTCTGCAGGTCCAAGTCTAACTTCACACCGAGCTTCTCAAGCTCTTCCATGTCCTTGATCATTGTCAGACAGTGATCTTGGACTGACTGCCCATCACGCATCTTAGCCTTAAAAAGTCATTTCGTGACTTGATATTTGGCTGCGCGACTCTGTTCACCAAACATCTCCTGCAGGTGAGCCAACATTTGGCGAGCAGTCCCGATATCCTCATGTTGGCGCTGGAGCTCATCAGACATCGAGCCCAACATGTAATATCTGGCCTTATTATCTTCGTCTATCCATTTTTCCAGAGACGCTCTCTGTTCAACAGATGGACGGGCTGGTAAGGTGGGAGGGTCCTGGTCCAAAACATGGGTTAACTTCTCAGAACCCAAAATAATTTTGTAGTTCCTGAGCCAATCTTTATAATTGGGTCCGGTCAGTCTATGTGTGTCCAGGATACGTGCCAATGGGTTGGACGCAGACATTTTTCCTGTAGAGAGTCAAAGATTCTAGTTAGATATTGTAATTTTGACTTGACCAATTTATTTAGGAATTTTATTTTTAAACAAATTAGCTCCCACTATTTTCTCGGATCCCTACACTCCCTCTGTAGAGATGCAAAAATCTCCATGATTAATGATTTCTAGTGGGTGGTGCGGTCTCACCAACTGACTCATCACCTCACCTAACAGTTATTGGTGATGGGTTAGCCAATGAGTGAACAACTCTTGTTCAATGATTCTCTAATCATGGTGCACCCAAACTTGGTCTCTAATTCATGAATCTCACCGTATCCGGAAATATTGATCCACTCCTTAGTTAAGTCAGACCCACCATTTGCATAGACTGGGTTCCTAATTGAGTCTCTCACCGTATCCAAAATATTGAGCCCAACTCATCCTCCAGCCCATAGCATCCAATGCCTAATAGACATGGTTGCATCTTCTCCGGTGCAACTGAGCCACTGTATCCAGCCGAGAACAATCAACCCCGGGAAGGGCCCGCACATCTACAATGGTGGAAGACCTCAGACTTAATCTTTTCTTAGGGAGAATTGATTCAGGTCTCATTAAACTAGACTTGGCTTAGTCATAACAATTATGACTAACCTAGTGGCATGGGTTAGCTCGGATTATTGACCACCTCAGATCAGAACTGTGTCAACAGATATGGCCAGGTAAGTGAGACCGGTGGAAGGAATATGCCATTAACTCGTACAAGAACGCATTCAGGTCGAGTAGCTTCCAATTAAAAACCAGTCGGTCGTATGTGCCAAACTTACCTTAGACACCAAATTGTTGAGTCAGAACCAATTGGGTTAGCCTACAATCCAGACTCTAACCTCTGAGCCTAATTAGGTCTTGCTTGATCGTGACTCGATCTTGACCCAGACTTAATCCTATTAGGCTGGTCAATTTAAGCATTGTTGATCCCATCTAACCAACTCTTGATTCGGTTTGATCAACCGCTTAGACCTAATTGAGCTACCCAAGCCCGAACCCAGTATTATGAATATGTCTTAGATCTGAAATTCTCAATTTTAGACCTAATTAATATTCCATAAACTTAATTCTTAATTAAGTAGGGTTCATAAACAAAATATATGCACAATAAATCCTAGGGTTTCAGGATCTAGGGTTTTGCAGAAAGTAAGTTTTGGGTTTCTGATTAAGGACGAACACGCAGCACCCCTACACATCATAAGAACACCCCATCGAATGGGAAGAGAGGGCCTTTAAACCCTTCTTCGTTCTTATGACCGGACGGCCAAGAGGAACGCCTTAATCAGGAACATTCAATACTACAAAATAGTATCAGATCTATATCATATATCTCATATACAAAGTAGATCTAATCATGGCATATTTTGCATACATCTCATGTATCGAATCATGCATATTTTTCAGATCTAAATTATCTCATAATAATCTAAAAAATTAGATTTAAATTGATCTTAATCAAAATAAATTCTAATCTAGACAACTATGTGTAGAACTATTCTACAACTAGTCTAGACATGCATCAATCATATCTCATATGATGTTTAAAATTAAATAATTTTATTTGCTATTTTTTATTTTTAGATGTTATTATAACCATTTATAATATCAAAAAATAGTAAATAAATAGATCTAAAATATGGGTTAATCAAATTAAAATTGAAAACATGCAAGACTATTCTATAGAACTATTCTATTCTAGAACTAGTCATGCATATCTTCTAATCTTAGATCCTAATCATTTAATTTTAATTTTTTCTGAATTTCAGATCTGATCACATCTCATGTGACATCTAAAATTAATTATTAATTTTTAAAATTAGAATAAATTTAAAATAAATCTTAATTAGAACCATGGCTCTGATACCAGTTGAAGGGAAATCCTGATTTTTCGGGTCCAGGTTCGTTCAGATCTGATCAGATCAAGAGATATATTTCAAAAATTTTTCTCTTTGATCTATATCAGATCTGATATTTTTAGATCTAATTTTATTATTTAATAATTAAAATAAATAAAATAAATTAAATCAAATTTAATTTACCTGATTTGGGTAATCCTATTACCCATTGATGATCCTGTATGCAGCGGAAGGTTCTGGATCTAGCCACGCAAGCGCCTGGCCTCTACCGATATCCACTCAGGTTGGATCTGGAGATCCTCTTCTTCTCTATCACATCTCCAAAAATTAGATCTGGATCTGATCTGGAGGATCTTCAAAACTCCTTTTGAAGATCAGCAGTCGTCCTTTGCAGCAGTGCAGCCTTCTTGCTTTTGATCGCCTTTCTTTGCCTGATCACACCAACCAAAGAACCCAAACTTTTTGGAGTGTGGAGAGGAGAGAGAGAGGGAGTTTGGCATGGAGAAGGGAGGAGAGGCAGCCTTGGGGCATGGGGAAGATGAACTCACTTTAAAAGTTGGGCAGACAGGGTCTTATTTATAGACTAACTGTTGATCCAACTCCTCTTCTTCCCAACCAATCACAACTGCCTTTGTGAAATCAGATCTAAATCTAATTGATGGAATGAGAGACCCACGGATTCATCCTAAGGTGGAACCTAAAATTGGTCAAAGTCTATAGGTAAGGGTCACCTAGTTTGAATCCAACAAGCAACCTAGAGTCCCATCCATATGGGACTCCAGCATCCCTATCCATGGGCGCACGCCATCGTAGGCATGCACCCCCTTTCTTTCCAATTTTTAGAGAGGAGACAAGCTCCTATCTGCTCTCCAATAACTGCATGACACATGGGCAGATGTCCAAGGGTCAAAGGTCAACGTTTGACTAAGTCAAAGTACAAGAATTAGCAGGTGACGAAAAATGATAGGTATTATCTCAAATTTATCTCACAAATTAAGACAATCCTTTTCTGACTTGGACAAGCTCCAGTCAGATCAGGTAAAGGTACCTAAGTGAGCATAAACTCATTTGGCTCAGTTGAGACAACTTTTAATGATAAGAAAAAGGAGAACGTTAGGTTCAATCGTGTACTAGCACGATTTTCTTGAACCTAATTGAATCTAATTCAAATCAACTGAACTAGGTTAGTCTAATTGATGATATCTAGATCTAAACCCTTATTTGTGTGATCCAGTTAGATTTAGTTCTGTATGGTAATGGGATATATCATGATCTCCATCATCGACATCATCGAAACTCCTTGCGATAGATCAGAACTTTTCTAATTCAGACAACTAGAATGATCGATCATCAAAATCATTCTAATTGCTCCCAAAATCCACCAGTGACACCTAGCAGCATATGGTGGCAATCCATCAAAATTGAAAATGAACCTCTTGGTGCAGTTACTTGTGTGATTAAGTTCTTCTATCTTGAGCCCCGATCAGATTAGGGTTAAGGTGAACTCGTCAAACCCTAATTCCTATCATATGATTTAATCATTCGATTCAAGTCTGATGTGAAAACCTTAATAGAAACTCTTTCTATTATTTTACACTCTACCATGGCCATAGGCTTATGGACTTGATTCTCATGATCATCATAGGGCTGCTCCTCTTCTATCGAGGTAGATAGATTTCATCTTGGTGCAATCCAATTCCTACAATGAACATGCTATACCCAAATACACCTCAAGATTTCGAATGGCTAGGAGACTGAGTCATAGTGTAGTCAAACTATAACACCCTCAAGGTGAACTGTCGATGCACCTTAGGTCAAAGAACCAGACACACCATTGTAGCATCGAGTCAGTCATCGACGAGAAGGTAGACTTTCTTAAGACTACTCGAGATGGTCACGCTCAGTGCCCTCGTTCTCTAACGAGTACCTGTACTCTTGCTCCAATATCTCTACACCATAGACTTAAGACTCATCTACTATAAGAAGCGATTGTACACTAACCTTCCGAATTAATCATCATCCTCATGATGATCCTATGGTCAGGAGCATTTTATGAGTTAATAAATGAAAATTTATGTCTTAAATTTTCAACTTTTGAAAATATGAATTATTATTATCATTAACTTAAGGGATGTATCACAGACACTAAATACACTTATGTGATAGAAAAAAACTCATTTTATTATTTATAGTCAAAATTATAATTTTGCTCTTAGAAGTGTATTACAAGTGTCAGCCAATCTAGCTTCTAGGGCACACATATCTAATAGTTCGGTGCACTTTCAGCACCTACATCCACTCCGCAAGCAATTTCTTGAAAATTTCCATTATAATTACCTGATTATAGCGTGTTTGTTTTCATCGAACTCACAAACAAATCTAATTGATTTTATCTAAGTCAACCAATTAAAATCTTTATAAGCCTTCAACCTAAAGTTCTCCCAAACTAAACTAAGTTTGGTACAATGATGATCCTTCAAGTTTCAGCCCCAACTGAAACTCTTACACCAAATTAGATAAAAAAGAAAATACAACACTATAAAATCCTATTTCAGTTTGGATAGTTGTCGCTGTAGCTTATTTTCTTGAGGATGCTTTGAATGTTTCTAATAAATGCTCTCTTTCCTCTTTGAATACACTCAAAAAAATCAAGAAAGTATTGAATAAGAGTTGGTGAACATTCTTTCAATCTAACTTTTCTCAAAGTGCTATCTTTTTCTCTTTTAGGTTGTCTCCAGATCTTGAACTATATTTTTCTTTCATATTTTTCTTTTTTCTTTTATCCTTAATCATTTCCAAATGGTTTTTTGGTGATTTGACAAGGATTCTGGCAGTTTATGGTCATTGGAGATCGAAGTTAGCCATTAAAGAAAGGTTCTGGATGAAAGCAGACTTCTACAAAACTAGCCGTTGTGCTTGTCAGACTCCATCGAGCTGGCTCAATTCATGCTTCGAGTTGGCTCGAATATAGTTTCTATGCAAAGCATCGTTCTATCATTCTGAAAGAGCCGGCTTGATTTTGTGTTGGGCTGGACCGATCGGCAATCAACAAAAATATTATTTCTATTGATCTGAGATAGCCAGCTCGGTTGGAGCTTCGAGCTGGCTCGATCAGCAGAACTTCCAAATAAATTAGTGCGAACACTAGAGCTATCAGAAGTCGGCAACATAATTTAGATTTAATTTAGATTGAAGAAGTCATATCAGAATAACTCTACTTCAGTTATTTTGTTCTAGTCTTTTTAATTTAATCAATTAGTTCTTTTGATGCATTTAGTTTTGGGTCCATAAGACCATACTTGGGTTTATTTTGGATTGAGCCTTATTTGGAAAGAGACCATCATAAAGAAGCAAGCTTGGTCCATATCATCTTTGGAGCCACCATCCTCTATACGTCTAGGAAGAAAATACACACGCCAGCATGTGTCATGCCCAAGGATCCTCATGCCAAGTTGTGCCAGGCATCAAACACCTATATGAAGTTTCTTTTCTTCCCTAAGATTTCTTAAGAGTTCTTGATTTCTTACTTATTTTGTTAAAAGACTGATTTCTTCCCTATGGTTCCATAAAAGATAGATATGATATATTATTATATTTGGAAACCATACATAATGTTTTACTTTTTTGTTGGGAGGGTTGATTTTTTTCTTGTAAAGAAAATAGGATTCCTAAAGAAATAGGACCCTTAGGATCCTATATAAATTCATATATCTTTCATGAACGAGATAATGAATGAATGAATCACTTTATAATTTCCATAAATACTTGTATTGGTCGCTCCGAGAGGGAAAGGGTGTGAGATCCAAAATCGCCCCATGAGGGGAGGGTGTGAGGCCCACCTTTTTTCTATTTCTTTAACCTTTATTTTCTTGAGATTCAGTGTTCCTACAATCTCGATTCATCTTCACCATCTACCTACATAAGCCTATTCCATCAAAAGAAGATCTATCTTCTCCAATATTTTTATCTATCATGTAGAGAGAGAAAAAGTGGTCTATTATTCTACAAATCAAACATTGACAAGGACCTTCGTTCCTTCTCAACTAATCTTTAATTTTTACTTATTTTTTTTTAGATTAGATGTTGGTAAAGACCCAGTTCTTTATCGATAGATCTGCTTGGTTAAAAGATTAAGATCCCTAATCAGGATAATTTCTTAACTATCATGATCCAGATTCTTCTTATCTTTTTTTTGGATTTTCTTGCAGGCTTAATTTCTTACTATCCTTCATTCCATTTATATTTTTTTTTGCAATTGTTCATGAGCATATTTAATTTCTATTATCTGTCTATTTACTTTATTATTGCAAGTTATTTACTGATCTCTAAAATGGCATTCATCTGCATTATTTAGATTGATCATGCTTTGGTTCCATATCAATCAGTCACACATTCTAAGCAGAATATAGGCAACTATACTATCTATCCTGAGAATAATGTGCCACGATCGAACGTGATTTATTATTAATAAATGAAAGGAAGCTTAGTTTTTTCTTTTTTTTTTAAGGCTGTCCTACATCAATTTGGTATCAAAGCCGGATTGGTTAGGGCTTTAGTTTAAATTCTATAATTTAAAATTTTTACAAGTTAAATTTTCATAATTTAAATTTTATAATTTACTTTCCAACATTTTTTGTTTTACTACATCTTATTTCTGCATCCTAGACTTGCATGACCACTAGATTAGGTACCCAGTATCAACGTCCTACTTTTCCACCCAGTACCAACATGGATCCCAATACAGCAACCATCATTAATGCCCTGACTGAGAAGTTTGATGATATGAAAGATTTTATGAAAACCATAAGTGAAAGAATAACAGTACTAGAAGAAGCTAGGCAAAGACAATCTAAACTTGAGTCTTCCCAACTACCTATAGGATAGAGAAGAAGGAACCTCGACCTAAATCGACCTATAGCAGCACGGCCCCATCATAACCAGTTTGACCAGGATGAGCATATCCTTAGGGATGTGAAGATCGAAGTTCCAAATTTTGATGGTTGTCTAGATCCGAGAGAGTACCTAGATTGAAAATCGGGCATGAACCACTATTTTGGATGGTACGAAATATCTGAAGCAAGGAGAGTTAGGTTTGCTAGGATGAAGTTGATTAGGCAAGCCCAACTTTATTGAAAAAGTGTTGAACGTTTTCTCAACTAGAGAAGACAAGATCTGATAGAAACTTGGGATGAAATGAAGAAGAAACTCAAAGAAAAATACCTCCCCACCTCCTACCAACAAAGACTTTTAGATCAGTGGTAGAGACTTACTCAAGGAAATAGATCAGTCACAGAGTACATTACGAGATTTGATAAGTATCTCATGAGATGTGGAGTAACTGAAGATAGGGTTGTTACCTTATCTAAATTTAGAGCTGGATTACGAGAAGATATCTAGCATGAGCTCTTTTTGCGAGAGGTAACCACGTTAGAACAAGCTTATCAACTTGCCCTAGACTTTGAGAGATTTTCTAGGTATTCAACCATCCGTCGTCTTGAACCTAGCCGAGTAACCCCTTCTGGATCGAGATCCAATACTACCTAGACTCTTAGTAATGGACCTCCACCTACAAATCCTATTATGAGAAAAGAAGATAAAGAAAAAAGAGTTGTAGGAGAGTTATCTAAGAAAAATAGTTCTCGATCCCACTAGTTTAAGTGCCATGGTTACGATCATTTTGCTGCATAATGTCCCAACCGATCGTCATTTATAAAAGAATTAGAAGAGAAAACTCTAGAAAATATTGAGGAGAAAGTTTATGAAGCTGATCTGGACTTAGCCGAGCAGTTTGAAAGTACTAAGGAAATCCTAAATTTTGTTGCACCGGAGTTAAACCTTAGACTTGAAGTTGTTCGGTATGTTCTAGCACAGACTAAGAAAAGTGAAGACTGGCATAGGATCTCTATTTTCCATACCTTCATAAAATTTAGCGATAAAATTTGTAAGGTGATTATTGATAGCGGTAGCTATATCAATGCCATCTCCACCGACATGGTTAAGCGATTAGGATTAGCTCCTATAGATCATCCCAGTCCATACCATGTGTCTTGGATAGATTCCTTCTCTATTCTCATCAAATTTAGATACCGTATTTCCATCCAGCTTCATTCTTATTAGGATCATGTTTGGTGCGATGTCTTATCCATAGAAGTCGGAAGTATCATATTAGGTCGGCCTTGGCTGTTTGATAATGATGTTACGATTTATGGCCGAACCAACTCCTGTAGTTTCACTTATAAGGGTAAGAAGATCACGATCAATCCTTCCTCACCTAAGGCTACCAATAGAAAGATAGGCAATGGACCAAAAGAAAAGCCTCCATCTGATAGGTGCTAAGGAATTAGTGATGACCGTGAGTAAAAGATCATCAGTTTGGATGATTGCTACGAGAGAAGTTCGTGAGGACCCTAAGATAGATCATCCCAAGAAAGTAGTCAGCATTCTTAGTGAATTTCATGATATTTTTCCTGAGGATCTCCCAGATCACTTACCATCCATGAGAGACATTCAGCATACCATTGATTTGGTACCTGGATCTACCCTACCCAATTTGTCCCATTATATGTTGAACCCCACTGAGCATGCTGAGCTACAAAGGCAAGTTGGAGCGCTGATGAAAAAAGAATTTGTGAGAGAGAGTTTAAGTCCTTGTGCAGTTCCTGCACTATTAACTTCAAAGAAGGATGGAACATGGAGGATGTGCATAGATAGTCGTGCCATTAACAAGATCACCATTAAGTACCATTTTTCCATTCCTAGGTTAGATGACATACTAGATATGATGGTCGAAGCCACTATTTTCTCTAAGATTGATCTCAAGAATGATTACCATCAAGTAAGGATTAGACCGGGAGATGAGTTAAAAACTGCTTTTAAGATGAAAGATGATTTATATGAGTGGATGGTGATGCCATTTAGGTTATCTAATGCCCCTAGTACTTTCATGAGATTGATGATCCAAGTACTACGATCATTTATAGGAGTGTTTATAGTCGTGTACTTTGATGATATTTTGATCTATAGTTGAACTAGGGAGGACTATCTAGATCATCTCCAAAAAGTCTGTCAAGTCCTTAGAATAGAAAGTCTGTATGCCAATTCTAAGAAATGTGGTTTCATGACGGATCGTGTCAACTTCTTAGGTTTTATTATTACCCTCAATGGTGTGTCTACCGATCCTGAAAAGATCAAAACAATAGTTGAGTGGCTGGTAACTATGAGTGTGCATGACATGCGAAGTTTTCATGGATTAGCAATATTTTATCGTAGGTTCATAAAAAGGGTTTAGCACCCTAGCTGCTTCTATCACTGACTGTATTAGAAAGAAAGATTTTGAATGGATTAAAGCAGCCAATAGAGCCTTCCTAAACATAAGGACAAAATGACCCACGCCCCAGTCCTACGTTTACCTGATTTTTCCAAGATTTTTAAAGTAGTATGCGATGCATCAGGAGTTGGGATTGGTGGTGTCCTTAGTCAAAAAGGTCATCTGGTAGCATATTTTAGTGAAAAACTTAATGATTCTAAACTAAAATATTCTACCTATGACAAGGAGTTTTATGCAGTAATCTAAGTCCTAAGATACTGGAGACATTACCTACTACCGCAAGAATTTATTTTATACTCAGATCATGAAGCCCTCTGATTCCTGAATTTCTAAAAAAAATTGAATCATAGACATGGTAGGTGGGTTGAGCTTTTACAAGCCTATACTTTTGTTTTGAAACACCGTGCGGGTGAAGAGAATCGCACTGCTGATGCCCTAAGTCGTCGTCATACTTTGTTGTCCATAATTAGTATAGAGGTTGTTGGTTTTGATAAGATTAAAGAAGATTATGAGGAGTATCCAGATTTTGGCAGTATACTTACCATTTTATGAAAAGGACCATCTAGAGAAAACAATGAATATACCCTTCAGGATAGTTACTTGTTTAGAGGAGCTAGGCTGTGTGTTTCTCGTACATCTTTAAGAGATTTTCTAGTTTGGGAACTACACGCTGGAGGATTAGCTAAACACTTTAGTAGGAATAAAACCATAGAATTGGTAGAAATTTAGTTCTTTTGGCCAAGTCTGAAAAGAGATGTCGCTTGAATTGTTGCCTAGTGTAGAACGTGTGCCATGGCCAAGCAAAGAAAATAGAACACAGGCCTATACACACCCTTACCTATACCAAACTGTCCTTAGCAAGATGTTAGCATGGATTTTATTCTAGGCTTACCTAAGACAATTAGGAAGCATGATTTAGTTCTAGTGGTTGTAGATAGGTTTTCAAAAATGGCCCATTTTTTGCCCTATTGCCAAACGTCGAACGCTTCGAAAGCAACCAAAATATACTTTGATGAGATTATTAAATTGCATGGATTATCCAAAACCACCATGTCTGATAAGGATGTTAGATTCATAAGCTACTTTTGGAAAACCCTATGGTACCTTCTAGGCACAAAACTGAAATTTTCTTCGATCTTTCACCCATAAATAGATGGTCAGACTGAAGTGGTCAATAAGAGTCTTAAAAATTTATTGCGTTGCTTGATTGGAGAACATATGGATAACTGGGATCTTTAATTACCCCGAGCTGAATTTGCATATAATAGCTCTATTAATAGGTCAATTGGCATGAGTCCTTTGTTAGATATATGCACCCTAGAAGCCAGAATTGGCTGACACTTGTAATACACTTCTAAGGGCAAAATTATAATTTTGACTAAAATCAATAAAATAGATTATTTTCTATCACATATGTGTATTTAGTATCTGTGATACATCCTTTGAGTTAATGGTAATGATAATTCATATTTTCAAGAGTTGAAAATTTAAGACATGAATAATCATTATTAACTCATAAAATGCTCCCGACCATAGGATCATCACGAGGATGGTGATTGATTTGGAAGGTTGGTGTACAATCGCTTATCTTTAGTAGTTGAGTCTTGAGTCTACAGTGTGGAGATACCGGAGCGAGAGTACAGGTACTCGTTAGAGAACGAGGGCACTGAGCGTGACCACCTCGAGTAGTCATTAGGGAGTCTACCTTCTCGTCAATGACTGACTCGATGCTGCAGTAGTGTGTCTGGTTCTTTGACCTGAGGTGCATCGGCAGTTCACCTTGAGGGTGTTATAGTTTGACTACACCATTACTCGGTCTCCTAGCCATATGGAACCCTGAGGTGTATGTTGGCTATAGCATGTTCATTGTAGGAACTGGATGGCATCAAGATGGAATCTATCTACCTCGGTGGTAGAGGAGCAGCCCTATGATAATCATGAGAATCAAGTCCAGAAGCCCATGGCCATGGCAGAGTGAAATAATAGAAAGAGTTTCTATTTAGATTTTCACATTGGACTCGAATCGAATGATTACATCATATGACAGAGACTAGGGTTTGACGAGTTCACCTTAACCCTAATCTGATCGGGGCTCAAGATAGAAGAACTTAATCACACAGGTAGCTGCACCAAGAGGTTCGCATTCAGCTCTGATGGGTTGCCACCATATACTGCTAGGTGTCACTGGTGGATTTTGGGAGCAATTAGAATGATTTAGATGATCGATCATTCTAGCTGTTCGAATCAGAAGAGTTCTGATCCATCGAAAGGAGTTTCGATGATGTCGATGATAGAGATCATGACATATCCCATTACCATACAGAACTGAACCTAACTGGGTCACACAAACAAGGGTTTGAATCTGGTGATCATCAATTGAACTGATCTAGTTCAATTGATCTGAATGAGATTCAATTAGGTTCAAGAAAATCGTGCTAGCACTCGATTGAACCTAACGTTCTTCTTTTACTATCATAAATAAGTTGTCCTGTCTGAGCCAAAGGAGTTTGTGCTCAATCAGAGGCCTTCATATGGTCTGACTGGAGGTTGTCCAAGTCAGAAAAGGTTGTCTTATTTTGTAAGACATTACCTGCCATTTTTGGTCACCTGCCATTTCTTGTTCTTTGACTTTGGTCAAAAGTCTACCTTTGACTGGTCAAACGTTGACCATTGACACTTTGACTTTTGACCACATGTCATGCACCTATTGGAGAGCTGGTGGGGGCCTGTCCCCCTACCAGAACCTGGCAAGGAGGAGGGCGCACGCCACCCTAGGCGTGTGCCCAAGTTGGAGGCGCCTAGGAGTCCTTGTTGGACAAGGACTCCATCTCCTTTTTGGATTCCAATTAGAGTTCTTCTAAGAACCAACTTTGACTGGTCTTAGGCACCCTCTAAGGAGGAATCCAGGGGACTCTATTCCCACCAATCAGATTTAGATCTGATTTCACAAAGGGTTGTGATTGGTTGGGAAGAAGAGGAGTTGGATCACAGCTAGTCTATAAATAAGACCCTGTACCCAACTCAGATTAATGAGATTGAGAATTTCCCCATGCCCCAAGGCTGCCTCTCCCCTCCTTCCTCCATGCCAAACCACCTTCTCCCTCTCCTCTCCACGTCCAAAAGGAGTTTTGGATTTTTGGTTGGTGCGATTCAGATCAAAGAAAGGCGATCAAAAGCAAGAAGGCTGCGCTGCTGCAAAGGACGACTGCTGATCTTCAAAAGGAGTTTTGAAGATCCTCCAGATCAGATCCAGATCTAATTTTTGGAGATGTGATAGAGAAGAAGAGGATCTCCAGATCCAGCCTGAGTGGATACCGGTAGAGGCCAGGCGCTTGCGTGGCTAGATCCAGAACCTTCCGCTGCATACAGGATCATCAACGGGTAATAGGATTACCCAAATCAGGTAAATTAAATTTGATTTAATTTATCTTATTTTATTTTATTTATTAAAATAATAAGAATTAGATCTAAAATATCTCAGATCTGATATAGATCAAAGAAAAAAATTTTTGAAATATATCTCTTGATCTGATCAGATCTGAACGAACCTGGACCGAAAAATCAGGATTTTCCCTTCAACTGGTATCAGAGCCATGGTTCTAAAAATATTTAGATCTAATTTTAAATTTATTTTAATTAAAAAATAATTGATTTTAGATGTCACATGAGATGTGATCAGATCTGAAATCAGAAAAAATTAAAATTAAATGATTTGGATCTAAGATTAGAAGATATGCATGACTAGTTCTAGAATAGAATAGTTCTATAGAATAGTCTTGCATGTTTTCAATTTAATTTGATTAAATCATATTTTAGATCTATTTATTTACTATTTTTTGATATTATAATGGTTATAATAACATCTAAAAAATAGCAAATAAAAATTATTTAATTTTAAACATCATATGAGATATGATTGATGCATGTCTAGACTAGTTGTAGAATAGTTCTACATAGTTGTCTAGATTAGAATTTATTTTGATAAGATCAATTTAAATCTAATTTTTTAGATTATTATGAGATAATTTAGATCTAAAAATATGCATGATTCGATACATGAGATGTATGCAAAATATGCCATGATTAGATCTACTTTGTATATGAGATATATGATATAGATCTGATACTATTTTGTAGTATTGAATGTTCCTGATTAAGGCGTTCCTCTTGGCCGTCCGGTCATAAGAACGAAGAAGGGTTTAAAGGCCCTCTCTTCCCATTCGATGGGGTGTTCTTATGATGTGTAGGGGTGCTGCGTGTTCGTCCTTAATCAGAAACCCAAAACTTACTTTCTGCAAAACCCTAGATCCTGAAACCCTAGGATTTATTGTGCATATTTTGTTTATGAACCCTACTTAATTAAGAATTAAGTTTATGGAATATTAATTAGGTCTAAAATTGAGAATTTCAGATCTAAGACATATTCATAATACTGGGTTCGGGCTTGGGTAGCTCAATTAGGTCTAAGCGGTTGATCAAACCGAATCAAGAGTTGGTTAGATGGGATCAACAATGCTTAAATTGACCAGCCTAATAGGATTAAGTCTGGGTCAAGATCGAGTCACGATCAAGCAAGACCTAATTAGGCTCAGAGGTTAGAGTCTGGATTGTAGGCTAACCCAATTGGTTCTGACTCAACAATTTGGTGTCTAAGGTAAGTTTGGCACATACGACCGACTGGTTTTTAATTGGAAGCTACTCGACCTGAATGCATTCTTGTACGAGTTAATGGCATATTCCTTCCACCGGTCTCACTTACCTGGCCATATCTGTTGACACAGTTCTGATCTGAGGTGGTCAATAATCCGAGCTAACCCATGCCACTAGGTTAGTCATAATTGTTATGACTAAGCCAAGTCTAGTTTAATGAGACCTGAATCAATTCTCCCTAAGAAAAGATTAAGTCTGAGGTCTTCCACCATTGTAGATGTGCGGGCCCTTCCCGGGGTTGATTGTTCTCGGCTGGATACAGTGGCTCAGTTGCACCGGAAAGATGCAACCATGTCTATTAGGCATTGGATGCTATGGGCTGGAGGATGAGTTGGGCTCAATATTTCGGATACGGTGAGAGACTCAATTAGGAACCCAGTCTATGCAAATGGTGGGTCTGACTTAACTAAGGAGTGGATCAATATTTCGGATACGGTGAGATTCATGAATTAGAGACCAAGTTTGGGTGCACCATGATTAGAGAATCATTGAACAAGAGTTGTTCACTCATTGGCTAACCCATCACCAATAACTGTTAGGTGAGGTGATGAGTCAGTTGGTGAGACCGCACCACCCACTAGAAATCATTAATCATGGAGATTTTCGCATCTCTACAGAGGGAGTGTAGGGATCCGAGAAAATAGTGGGAGCTAATTTTTAAAAATAAAATTCTAAATAAATTTGGTCAAGTCAAAATTACATATCTAACTAGAATCTTTGACTCTGTGGGGCACGTATCCTGGACACACATACTGACTGACCCAATTATAAAGATTGGCTCAGGAACTACAAAATTATTTTGGGTTCTGAGAAGTTAACCCATGTTTTGGACCAGGACCCTCCCACCTTACCAGCCCGTCCATCTGTTGAACAGAGAGCGTCTCTGAAAAAAAATGGATAGACGAAGATAATAAGGCCAGATATTACATGTTGGGCTCGATGTCTGATGAGCTCCAGCGCCAACATGAGGATATCGGGACTGCTCGCCAAATGTTGGCTCACCTGCAGGAGATGTTTGGTGAACAGAGTCGCGCAGCCAAATATCAAGTCACGAAATGACTTTTTAAGGCTAAGATGCGTGATGGGCAGTCAGGGCAGTCAGTCAAGA
The DNA here is from genome assembly GCA_006176705.1 of Cocos nucifera. NCBI lineage: Eukaryota > Viridiplantae > Streptophyta > Magnoliopsida > Arecales > Arecaceae > Cocos > Cocos nucifera. Next base: position 58,461 of record QRFJ01004924.1, on the reverse strand, counting down.
TCACTGTCTGACAATGATCAAGGACATGGAAGAGCTTGAGAAGCTCGGTGTGAAGTTAGACTTGGACCTGCAGAACGATATTATTCTGCAATCCTTGACTGATGCATATGGGCAATTCATCATGAATTACCACATGCATAAACTTCAGAAATTCCTTGGCCGAATTAATGAATATGCTGGTTACCGCTGAGCTTTCTATGAAAGGTTCTAAAGGCTCAGTTCTTGCTATGGAACGGACTTCTTCCAAAAGAAAGTCTTATGGAAAGAAAAAGAAGTCTGTGAAAAAGCAAAAGGTGGAAGGATCAAAGAAGAAGAAGGCAGAGCCGAAGAAGAAGGCCGATGTCAAAGGAAAGTGTTTCCATTGCAACAGCGACGGCCATTGGAAGCGGAACTGCCCTACTTACCTGGCCACCCTGAAGAACAAGAAGGAAGGTCCTTCTGGAGGTATGCTCGTTATTGAGTCTAACCTTACGGTTTCTTCTGCATCCAGTTGGGTGCTTGACTCTGGTTCTAGTGCTCATCTGTGCACTTCTATGCAGGGTCTTGAGGATAGCAGGAGGCTGAGGGATGGAGACATGATCCTACGCATCGGTAATGGAGCAAGAGTTGCTGCAGTAGCCGTGGGAACATACCCTCTTCGATTACCATCTGGTTTAGACTTAGTTTTGAAAGACTGTTATTTTGTGCCTGCAGCTAGCAGGAATTTGATTTCTGTTTCATGCTTAGCACAAGAAGGTTATGTGATCACCTTCTTTAAGGACCATTGTAACATTCTTTATGAAAGAAATAAAATTGCAAATGGTTTCCTTATTAATGGTCTTTATCAGCTACATATTGATGTACCTATTCTAACTATCGAGCAAAACGTGAATGCCAAACGACCTAGGGATAGTCCAAACGATAGATATCTATGGCACCTGAGATTAGGTCATATAGCAGAAGATAGGATCAACAAATTGGAGAAAAATGGGCTATTGAGTCCGTTGACTTCCGAGTCATATCCAACTTGTGAATCTTGTCTTCAAGGCAAAATGACTAAACTCCCTTTTGTTGGACATGGGGAGAGGGCCACAGATCTCCTTGCCCTAGTACATACTGATGTGTGCGGCCCATTTGATGTGCCGGCTAGAGGCAATTTTGTCTACTTCATTACCTTTACCGATGATCTGTCTAGGTATGGGTATGTGTATCTTATGAGACACAAGTCTGAAGCTTTTGAAAAGTTCAAAGAATTCAGACATGAAGTAGAAAAACAAACTGAAAAACCCATTAAGGTTCTTCGATCAGATCGAGGAGGTGAATACCTTAGCCGGGAATTCCTAGACTATCTAAAGAAAAATGGCATAGTCTCTCAATGGACTCCACCAGGAACACCTCAACTCAACGGGGTTTCAGAATGGAGAAATCGGACTCTATTGGATATGGTTCGATCCATGATGAGCTTCACAGACCTCCCTGATTTTCTTTGGGGACACTCATTGTTAACTTCAATTTATCTACTGAATAGGGTTCCCTCTAAAACCGTTCCTACCACACCGTATGAGATATGGCACGGTAAGAAACCAAGTCTGAGTCATCTCAGAATTTGGGGTTGTCCGGCTCATGTCAAAAGACAACAAGCGGACAAGTTAGAGTTTAGGTCCTTCAGAGCTCGATTCATAGGATATCCTAAAGAGTCATTAGGATACTATTTCTACATTCCAGAAGACCACAATGTGATTGTGAGTCGACATGCCATCTTTCTTGAAAAATAGTTTATTCAAGATAGCGGCATTGGAAAACAGATCAAGCTTGATGAGAAAGTCTCACAAGTGGAAAGAGCTAAGGACCAATTGGAACCAAATCAGGTTGAGCCAATAAGAACACTACCTCCTCCACCTCGTAGATCGGAAAGAGTTTTCCATCCCCCTGAAAGATACTTAGGTATTATTTCAGAGGACGTAGAGAAATGTTCCTCATAGGTAATGGTGCTCATGGTGATGATCCCAAAACCTACAACGAGGCGATATCAGATATCGACTCTGAGAAATGGCTAGAGGCAATGCAGTCAGAAATTGACTTGATGCACTCAAACCAAGTCTGAACCTTGGTAGATCCACCAGAAGGTATAGTACCTATTGGGTGTAAATGGATCTTCAAGAGAAAGATTGGTGCAGATGGAAATGTGGAGACATTCAAGGCTAGACTAGTGGCAAAAGGTTATAGTCAATGCGAAGGCATTGACTATCAGGATACCTTTCTTCAGTGGCTATGCTAAAATCCATCCGCACATTGCTTGCCGTTGCAGCCTATTTCGATTATGAAATATGGCAAATGGACGTGAAAATGGCATTCTTAAATGGATATCTTGAGGAAGATATTTATATGGAACAGCCGCTAGGTTTCACATCCATGATACTGATCACAAGATTTGCAAGCTGCAAAGGTCCATATATGGACTTAAGCAAGCATCTCGGAGCTGGAACACTCATTTCAATGATGTGATCAAAATGTTTGATTTCATCAAAAATGAAAGAAACCGTGTGTTTTCAAAAAGATCAGTGGGAGCGCTGTTGTCTTCCTCGTATTGTACGTGGATAACATCCTCCCTATTGGGAATGATGTTCCCATGATGACAACAGTCAAATTATGGTTGTCCAAGGAATTCTCCAAAGATTTTCTATTTAGGTTTTCACATCGGACTTGAATCGAATGATTACATCATATGACAGAGACTAGGGTTTGACGAGTTCACCTAAACCCTAATCTGATTGGGGCTCAAGATAGAAGAACTTAATCACATAGGTAGCTGTACCAAGAGGTTCACATTCGTCTTTGATGGGTTGCCACCATATACTGCTAGGTGTCACTGGTAGATTTTGGGAGTAATTAGAATGATTTAGATGATCGATCATTCTAGCTATTCGAATCAAAAGAGTTTTGATCTATCGAAAGGAGTTTCGATGATGTCGATGATAAAGATCATGACATATCCCATTACCATATAGAACTAAATCTAACTGGGTCATACAAACAAGGGTTTGAATCTGGTGATCATCAATTAAACTAATCCAGTTCAATTAATCTGAATGAGATTCAATTAGGTTCAAGAAAATCATGCTAGCACTCGATTGAACCTAATGTTCTTCTTTTACTATCATAAATAGTTGTCCTGACTGAGCCAAAGGAATTTGTGCTCGATCAGAGACCTTCACCTGGTCTGACTAGAGCCTGTCCAGATCAGAAAAGGGTTGTCTTATTTTGTAAGACAATACCTACCATTTTTGGTCACCTGCCATTTCTCGTCCCTTGACTTTGGTCAAAAGTTGACCTTTGACTGATCAAATATTGACCATTGACACTTAGACTTTTGTCCATGTATCACGCACCTATTGGAGAGCTGGTAGGGGCTTGTCCCCCTACCAGAACCTAGCAAGGAGGAGGGCACACGCCACCCTTGGCATGTGCCCAAGCTAGAGGTGCCCAGGAGTCCCTGTTGGACAGGGACTCCATCTCATTTTTGGATTTCGATTAGACTTTTTTTAAGAACCAAGTTTGACTGATCTTAGACACCATCTAAGGAGGAATCCAAGGGACTCTATTTCCACCAATCAGATTTAGATCTGATTTCACAAAGGGTTGTGATTGATTGGGAAGAAGAAGAGTTGGATCACGCATAGTCTATAAATAAGATCCTACGCCCAACTCAAAAAGCATTGAGAATTCTCCACGCCCCAAGGCTGGTTCTCTCCTCCTCCTCCATGCCAAGCCCATCTTCTCTTCTCCTCTCCACGCCCCAGTGGTTGATCAAGTTGTCATCCAGATGAGAGAAAGATGACAGAAAGTAGAAGCTGCGCTACTGCAAAGGATAACTGCTGATCTTCGAAAGGTATTTTGAAGATTCTCCAAATCAGATCCAAATTTGATTTTTGGAGACGTGATAGAGAAGAAGAGGATCTTCAGATCCAGTCTGAGTGGATACCGATAGAGGCCAGGCAATTGCATGGCTAGATCCAGAACCTTCTGCTGCTTACAGGATTATCAACGGATAATAGGATTACCCTACGTCAAGATAAATTAAATTTGATTTAATTTATCTAAATTTATTTTAATTATTAAAATAATAAAGATCAAATCTAAAATATTTCAGATCTGATCTGGATCAAAGAAAATTTTTTTTGAAATATATCTCTTGATCTGATCAAATCTGAACGAACTTGGTCTAAAAAATCAGGATTTTTTCCTTCATCCTTTTGATGTAGTTCATGGATATCAACCTAGATAACCAATAGACCTTATCCCACTACCCATGCATACTAGAATTTCGGAATCTATAGAGTCATTTGCACAGCATGTCAAGAGTTTACATAAAGAAATCAGTAAAAAAATAAGTATTAGTAATAAAGTTTATAAACGGAATGCAAATTCTCATCGATGTGCCCAAGAGTTTGTGGAAGAAGACTATGTGATGGTTCGAATGAGGCCTGAATGACTCCCACCAGGAATCGTCAAGAAGTTACATGATCGAGGAGCAGGTCCATTTAAAATTTTAAAGAAGATCGGACCAAATGCGTATGTTGTAGACTTACCTTCTAATTTTGAGATTAGCTCTACTTTTAATGTTGCAGATCTCGTCGCCTATAAAGAGCCAACTTGAATACCTAGTGAGCCATTTGAGCCTGAACCAATCTTTGAGAGAGAGCCTATTCCTGAATGTCCATCAGCCAAAATGTCAAAGCATGATCAGATTGAGAGAATTTTAGATGAGCAGATCATCTTCACTCGGAGTCGAGGCTATCAGCGGTACTTAGATGGTGAGGTCAACCGGAGTCCGAGGATACCTGGATCATTCGAGAAGAGCTGCAGCATATTGATCCCGATTTGCTTGAGCGTCACCAGAGCAGAATCGACCCTCACTCGATAGGGTCGAGTTCTCCCCATCCCGAGAGAATTGGTGCGGACACCAGAGCTATCAAAAGTCGACAATATAATTTAGATTCAATTTTGATTGAAGAAGTCATATCAGAATAACTCTACTTCAATTATTTTGTTCTAGTCCTTTTGATTTAATCAATTAGTTCTTTTGATGCATTTAGTTTTGGATCCATAAGACCATACTTGGGTTTATTTTAGATTGAGCCTTATTTGAAAAGAGACCATTATAAAGAAGCAAGCTTGGTCCACATCATCTTTGGAGCCACCACCCTCCATACGCCCAGGAAGAAAATATACATGCCAGCATGTGCCATGCTCAAAAATCCTCATGCCAAGTTGTGCCAGGCATCAAGTGCCCACATGTAGTTTCTTTTTTTCCTTAGGATTCTTTAAGAGTTTTTGATTTCTTACTTATTTTATTAAAAGGCTGATTTCTTTCCTATGATTCCATAAAAGATAGATATGATATATTATTGTATTTAAAAATCATACATAATATTTTACTTTTTTGTTGGAAGGTTGATTTTTTTCTTATAAAGAAAATAGGATTCCAAAAGAAATAGAACCTCTAGGATCCTATATAAACCCATGTATCTTTCATGAATGAGACAATGAATGAATGAATTACTTTATAATTCTCACAAACACTTGTGTTAGTCGCTCCGAGAGGAAGAGGGTGTGAGATCCAAAATCGCCCCACGAGGAAAGGGTGTGAGGCCCACCTTTTTTTATTTTTTTAACTTTCATTTTTTTGAGATTCAGTATTTCTACGATTCCGATTCGTCTTCACCATCTACCTACATAAGTCTATTCCACCAAAAGAAGATCTATCTCCTCCAAGATTTTTATTTATCATGCAGAGAGAGAAAGAATGGTCTATTATTATACAGATCAAACGTTGATAAGGACCTTCATTCCTTTTCAACTGATCTTTGATTTTTACTTATTTTTTTTTAGATCCGATGTTGCTAAAGACCCAATTCTTTATTGATAGATCTGCTTGATTAAAAGATTAAGAGTCCTAATTAGGATAGATTCTTAACTACTATGATCTGAATTCTTCTTATTTTTTTTTGAATTTTTTTGTGGGCTTAATTTCTTGCTATCCTTCATTCTATTTATATTTTTCTTTTTGCAATTATTCATGAGCATGTTTAATTTTTACTATCTATCTATTTACTTTATTATTGCTAGTTATTTACTGATCTCTAAAATGGCATTCATCAGCATTATTTAGATTGATCGTGCTTTGATCTCGTGTCAATCAGTCATGCCTCCTGAGCAGAGTATAGGCAACTATACTATCTATCCTGAGAATAATGTGCCACGGTTGGACGTGATTTATTATTGATGAACGAAAGGAAGCTTGGTCTTTTCTTTTATTTTAGGCTATCCCGCATTACAAGTCTTCTGCCACTCTGAGATAGCTGGCTTGGCTCAATCAGCAGTAATTCAAAATCGATCTTTTGCCTTTCTAAGATAGTCGGCTCGAATCTAAATCGAGCCAACTCAACTGCATGCCAAGCCAAAGAGATAAGTGCGTGCCATGCCAGGGCTGGCTCGAATCAAGGATGGGTTAGCTGAGGCATTGAGAAAGGATTCTTCTTACTCCAAAACCATTTCAAAAATAGTTTTAAATAACTTAAAGATCTTCATTTGATTATGGATTCATTTAGTGACCTTTTTCTTTCTACAAAAAAAAATAGACTTTGGCATTTTTGAAAAGTGTTAGTATTAAGGTTATGCTCTAATATTTTGTAATCATCAAAATCATTCCTAGGGATAACAATATGCCATAAAGAGCCTATCCAGTTGATCAAAAGATAAGATGGACCATGGATGGAGTCCAGAAAACCATACTCTCGCAAACTTCTTGAGAGTGATGGGAAAAGTCATGTAAAGAAGGGTGTCAGATGTCCCTTGAAGCCTAATGATATCTCTATACCCCTTAAGATGATCTTGAGGGTCTACGGAGCCGTCGAATGGCTCCAACGCAGGCATTTTGAATTGGAAAGGAACTAGTTCATTCAGTATTTTGACAGAAAATAAGGATGTGAGGTGAAAATCCTTATTACTTTAGAAAGAACCCCCAGGCTATACCTTTTTTAGTCTTTTCTCAATATCTTAAAGCTTTTGCTCAAGACCTTCCTTCTATACTGGCCTCTTGCTATAGGGAGTCGATTTTGCCTCGCAGGAGTGCTCTTCTTGGTCAAGAAAATGCTCATGGTGAAATTCTTGCAGAACCGAAAGGTGGCTGGTTTGTGATGTAGCCTCTTGGAGAACGAATTCTTATCATCACTTCGTTGTTTTTTAGAGCTGCTATACAGTGTTGGTGAGAGTCTGGACCTACTGCACTAAAATGTTGAATTGTTGTAGATCAATCATTGCCAAAGAATGGAATTAGACTATCTCCAGGGGGACTCCTGGGAAGGATGGAGTTGGGTTCTGTGCCTTCTTCACCATTTTCATGTAATTTGGATAATATGTCCTTCCTCTAGCACCAATCTATTGTAGCAAGGTTTCAAATTATTGAAAAGAATTCATGCTGGAGAGCTGAATTAAATTGAGTCCATGTAGATCATAGGCTAATCTGCAAGAAAGTTCCAAAAATTAGTAGGGTATCTTTCAATTTAAGATCCTCCGATACCTAAGTTAGTTGAGGCCTTAAGAATAGATAGTAGAAATAGAAGGCTAGAAGGCAGTAAAAGTGAGTTTGAGTAGAGAAGGATTCGATCTTCCTTCAGTGAAAAAGTTGAGAGTAGATTTTAGTAGAGTATTGACTCTAAAAATCTTGTGCTTAAAACTTACCTCTCGAAAGGATACCCTGCCTCTCTATTTATAGAAAAGTTAACTTAGATTTTAAGAAAAATTTGTTAGGCTATTAATTTGTTATAATAGAACTGCCAGCAGGATGATTGTTATAGGCCATTTGCCCGAGTGGCAATTAGCTGTGATATGGCTGGAGGACAGCTTCAATTTAATTGGAGAGTAGCTAGTACTCAATCGATTTTTGATTGTGTCGAGGTCGGTGTTTTATCGATCTTGCTGGTATAGCGAGATCGCTATTTGACCAATCTCGGTAAGATAGGACTGGGTGATATTTTTTTTATTGTATTGGCAACATCAGCTTTTTGCTAATCTAGACATGATAGAATTGGCAGTAAGGATAAAATAAACTTGATCTCGGGCTTAGCTGTTGAGCAGATTACTGTTACTATTAAGGTTATTATAAATCCAATCTTCGATGGAAAGGCTGCGGATAGGAAGGTGAGCCACCGATTTTCTGGTTGGTGAATTATTGATCTCATCTCATATGGCCAATCGTAGGTCGGTTTAAGATCGATCTTAATTTATGGTGGAAAAACTCAAATTCAGATATAGTTGAGGATGATGATTATCGGTCTGATTGGTATGGTTGGTATACTATCGATCTGAACCGACTGTTAGAGTAATGTGCCATACTTGGCCCTGGTATGGATTGATTTGAATTTTAGATTGATATTTTACTGATCTGGAGTTGATAGCCATCATTATGTTTTTAATAGTCATTTGGATCGATAATTTTTTTGATACTGCTATGTAGTCAGCGATGATTATCAAGCTCGCTACCTGTCGTAATTAATTTATGCATGAATTCAATTTTTTTTTTAAATATATATATATATATATTTAGATTCATATATAAATTAATCCATTGCAGTGATTGGTCCATGCACGTACTCAAAATTTTTTTTTAAAAAATATATATTTATATATTTAGGTACGTACACGAGTCAATCACCGAACAATGGGTTTTCATGGTGAGAATTTCCGTTTTAAGATTGGTGCGTATAAAAAAACGACGGTGCGATACAGTCATGGATGACTGTCATGAATAGATGGACCACCGTTAGATAAGAAGTCCTTGAGTATGACCGTATGATACATGATGTGCGTTGTTTGATAATCGTCCGTTGGATGGCCATCCATTACTGTACCGTACTCTTGGCCCGAACGTTGAAGTGCGGTGCCACGTATGCACCAGAGAGGGATGGTGTTTCACGTACCCTTCATCTCACCGCCGAACCTTTCTTTTCCCTCCTCCCACCACGCATCCGTTGCTTCCTCTCCACACAAAAACACTCTCATCTCCCCGGCTCTCTCCCGTTTCTAAGATATTGGGAGGCAATGGCCAGCGTACGAAGCAATCTTGTTCTAAGGGAGTTCTGTCAAATCTCCCCGTTCCCGAGGTCTAGCAGAGCGATTCCGCTCATACCGATTCGCGAGCACATCGGAATCGGCCGCGTCCGCTGCGCCGCTGCGGGATCCGGCCATGGGGGCAAGAAGGTGTCTGCTCGCCTATCTATGATGCAACAAATCCTTCAGGATGCTGAAGAGAGGGCTCTCTCGGCCGGCTCCGAGCCCACCCCTAAGATTACTCTGGGTAAGCTATCTTTTTATGTTTTAAAAAACCCAAAAGGTTATAACCAGAAAAAAAATATAATATTTTTAGCCACCTCTCTTATCATAAGTTCTTGGTTCATTCTGTTGAATCTTGATTTCACTCCTTTTTTTGCCTTTTTCTGGATGAAAATGTTTTAGGGTTTGGAGCAAGTGTTTATTCCCTTTAAATTCTCTGTTTAATAACAGAGCAAATGCAGTGAAAGAAAATAGGTTGGCTTATAATATTGTACCAATGAGTCGAACAGACGCAAGTCTTTTATTTTGCCTTAAGTAAGAGGACTAAAGGTTTACCAAGGGATAGAAGTAATAAAAAAACTAAAGAAAAATAATAATGCAGCTTAAATTAACTTGAATAGAATGAGCAAGTTTCATGTTGATAAATTATACCGGTGACGACATCTGAAAAATGAAAACATGGTAGGTGATATCTGTAAGAGCATATTCATTGCTTACAGCTTCCGCCCTTTCTATATTTTTGTTGGTGAATCTGTTCATATCTTTGAATGGTTTGTTCTGTACTGTTCTAACTTCCTTCATGTGGTCTGTTTCTGATAACTTACTTATTGGAATTTAAATAGCATTGAACTTATCCACCTGTTGGAAGTTGCATGGTATATTTTTAGGACCAAACAATATTTTTTAGAAATTATTATTTTGAAAAATTAACTATGAAACCTAGAGGATTCCACCATTGGAATGAGAATGTTACAGTTAGAGAATTCTCAATGGAAAGATGGCGGAAGAAATTCTTTCTTCTTCCCTTCCAAAGGCTGGCTAGTGAGAGAGGCAGCAGCATCCATGTAATCAAGGTTGATAGAACAAGGCTTAAGGATGAATTCTTTAGAAAGGTTCTTTTCTACATGTGTAGTTTGAGGAAATATATGAACTCAAAATTGAGAGGATTGCTGGGATTCGATGGATTTATTGCAAATGAATAGGGGAAGGAGAGAGACAAAGTAATGTTTAAATTGGAAAGGGAAGTGGCTTCTGGCATAAGATAATCTGTTTTAAACTTCTAATGGCCCTGACCTATTGGTATGTTGATGGATTCATATATAGCTACTTACATTTTATTTATGTCTAAAAATGAGAATACATGTGGAGTTTGATTTTTTGGGCTCAAAAGTTTGCTAGATGGAATTATGGAACATCAGTTATATTGTCTACTTTTGTTGAGAGGGCTTCTGTCATAACATTGTTTGTACAATATATGGCTGCCAATGCACAACATAAAAAGATGTGTTTATTGTTTATAAGATAATTTATGTAATAAGTATTACTCAGGATAAGCTTATAAACCAAATCCTTTCATTTTAAACCACAAATCCAAAATAAAAAGTAATGCTAAAATATTCATATATATATATATATATATATTCATAATTCCAATCATCTTCAACTTAGCAGCCTTAACTACGATTATATTGACCCTGTGGCATGGCCCATGGCACTGCATTTAATCTCTACAGAGTAGATTCATAATATTGTACTTAACCCTTGCAAAGTAGGTCTACATTATCATACTTAACTCTTGTGTAGTAAGTCTATAGTATCGTACTTAACTTTTGTTTAGTAGGGTTCATGATACCGTAGTTAACCCCTGTGGAATAGATCTATAATGCTGCACTTAACTCTTGCACAATAGGTCCATAGTAATTAAGTTCTGGAATAGACAGTGCAAAATGTTTAACCTCCATTACCGAGTCCATAACATAGTCAAGTCAAGAGTCCAAATTTGGTATGTATCAGTGCTCTTTTTACTAAATAACATACATACATACCATATATATATATATATATATATATGTATAGAGCCAGACTAGAATACATTCGACTAAATTTGGACTCAGATCCGGTCAGATTAAAACTCTATAATAAAGGTTCTACATCAATAATCCAAGTTGTTGAATGTGATCTACTACCTCAAAACTGCTTGCACACAAAAAATTATATGATTTGAAGACTCCTAGTCTATGCATCAAGTAGTCAAAAATTGGACAACCTAAATAAAATTGAATTAGATGTATTTTTGGATCACTTGATGTATAGACTAGGAGTCTTCAAATCATATAATTTTTGATGTGCAAGCAGTTTTGAGGTAGTAGATCATATCCAACGGCTTGGATCATTGATGTAGAACCCCCATTATAGAGTTTTGACCTAACTGGATTTGAGTCTAAATCCGGTCGAATGTATTCTAGTCTAGCTCTATATGTATATATATATGTACGTATCTATGTATATATACATATATGTATGTATGTATATATATGTACGTATCTATATATATATGCATATATGTATGTATGTATATATATGTATATATATATATACATATATGTATCTATATATATATATATATATATATATATATATATATATATATATATATTCACCATATGCATATTCCATTTAAGATCGCTAAATAACATAATAATATTCTATAAAATATATTGCTTCCGAGTTAGACATTTATTTTTTGTTCAAAATACAGTTTCATAAAATTTTTAAATCACATATAAATGGATTTACTATTTGGTTGATGTCAAAAATAATGTTATTCAAATGAAAAATTTAGGAAGGATGGATCCAAGGTTTGCGGACTCCATACCACTATCCGTGCCGGTAATCGGCTAGTACGGTATGGTACCATACTATACCGTCCTGTGCTGCCAATAAAAAAAAAATTCCATCCAATGGCCGAAATTAAAAAAATCATCCCATACCAGTGCCGTACTGCTCCATACCGATATCGTACCGCTCCGTACCTGACCAAACCATCCGGTATCGGCCCGTACCATACCGTACCTTACCATATTTGACTGGTTCATCTGCTTCAAGCCATTTTCTAAAAAATCGGCCTGAACTAGCTTTTCGTTGGTATGGTATGATACAGGATGTACCGACCGATTTGGATTGGTACGGAATACCATGGGTGGATCATTACTTTCCTTGAGAGAATAATTGGTAGATAAATCTACCTAATTTTAAAAGTCTCATTCAAAACCTAACAAAAATATATTTTTATCAAAATAAGCCATGGCAAATTTTAAATAAAAACCTAAGTTTTGGCACCCCCATATAGATCAAACCCAATCATTAGAGATTATTTTGATGGAAATATGGGAAATGGTGAAAAACTATGAGAAAAGGATGAAGGACACATTATCGGCTTTGAGTAATCCAACCAAACAAATCATCGAATGAGTGTATGACTAGGTTATAGATAGTTCAATGAGGATTGATGATGGAGTCTAGCGATATCCGATGAGGGCCAAGATGGGGGCGATATATTGCATGGCCAATTGGATAGTTCAGGATATATTTAATAGAGTTGATCAAAGTTGCAAGAAAAAGATCCTCTAGAGTCCACCCAACATCATAGAGTATGAGAGAGAAAGAGAGAAGAGAGAGAAAGAGGAAGACAGAGACAGGTATAGAGAGAAAATGAGAGAGGGCGGGCGAAACAAGGGGTTTCACAGCCTCTCTAGGAAGAGGAAAGAAGGATCGACAGTGGCTAGTGGTGGTCCAGTGGTCACGATTGGTGGACTAATGAAAAGCGATTGTGGTGGTAGTCGAAAAAGAAGAAAAAACATGAGATAGCATTGGTATAATAGGGCTTGGTTCCCAAGATTTTAAGTCCTAGTGGGATGGGGGTATCCTGGCCATCCTGTCCTATTTTTGTGAGAAAACGAGGTAGGATAGGGTCGAGCTCTGAAACCTATCCATGTAGGGAGAGAAGAAGGAAAAGGAAAGAAAAAAGGAAGGAAAGATGAAGAAAATGAAAAAGTAAAAGGAAAGAAGAAGAAAAAGAAAATAAAGAAAGAAAGGGAGAAGAAAATAAAGAAAGGAAGGAAAGAAGGAATAAATGAAAGGAAAAGAAGAAGAAAAAGGGAAGGAAAGAAAGAAAGGTAGAACAAAAAGAAAGAAAGAAAGGAAAGAAAAAGAAAGAGAAAGAAAGAAAGAAAAAGGGAAAGCATAAAAGAAAGAGAGGTAGAGGATATCTATCGAGATGAATGACTGGGACTACTACTAGGATAGGATAAGATAGCGGGCATCCTATTTTATGGAGAAACCGAGATGCCGCTATCCCACATGATTTAAAACCTTGTTGGTTCCAATGGTGATTCAAGGTCTGGCCTCAGTTGTCTATAGTTGGGGCTCCACCAAGTAGACACACATCCCAATAAACTTTTGTTGGAGTTCTGGCATGGCCATATAAAATCAAAGCCAAAAGTCCGCTGAACAGCCAAAATATGGAAGACAATAGAGCACAGAAGAGGCAGTTGTCAACAAAATCCATCAATCTGCAGAGGAGATTTTGACTAGCAGCTTATCACAAAAAAATAGGAGAGGAGAGATAGAAAGAGAGAAAGGAGTCTCCATTACTTCATTTCTGGTGAGGATCAACGGTGATCATAGTGATGGTGGCAAATGATGGCGAAATCGAGAAGGACGAGAAGAACTTGGAAGAAGAGAGGCTTGTGGGTGCAATGCATCTCAAGGACGTCTGAAGGAGCCTAATGTTGGAATAGATTTGGCTTTGAAGTTCAAATGATTGAAACTAGTGCTTCATTTGGAAATGGTTTTTCAGACCATGGTTAAGGGAGAGGAGGGAGAGGGTGGTTATGGTCATTGCTAAAGGGTGGAGAGCGAAAATCATTAAGTATTCATATACTCGATACTACTAATAGATAAGGTAGGACAGATATTAATAAAATCACATATATCACCATCAATCCAAGTATGAGAGTTTCAAGATGAAATGCATCATTCATGTATCTAATATTCTGTTCCGGCTTTGTTTGAGATACTAATGATTGTTGTTGAAAGAGCATCATCAGTGTGGTGGATGATTTTATGTTCCCTCCAAAGAAGCCATGCTAGGTGATGTTTGCTCTGCAAAATTTTGGGGTTGGAGGAGGGAAATTGAAAACGTGTGTGCATGCGCGCGCGAGAGAGAGAGAGAGAGAGAGCTTGTATTATTTTGTTTCTTGCTAGTTTTCTACATTTGGCTAGGGGCATGGTTGTTGGGAAGGTTGATTACTGCTTAAAGAAGGAAGAAGTGATCACTTAGATTTCTTTCTTTGTTCTTTTACTTCTTCTGTTCTATTTCCTATGTTCTTTGCTACTGCTTCCTGACTTTTGGTTTTTGGAGGGGGGCGGTGGGAGTGTAGAGTTGTTGGAACAATTGGTATTGCTTTGATATCAATTGTTATGCCTACGACTGTTCGGAATCACAGTCGTAGATCCGATCTCTTGCATGAACCTGGATGTTAATCCAGAAATATGAAGAAGAGCAAAAGTTGATGACGGCACCTAGGGCTTGGCGTTGGAATCAGAGAGAAAAGAGAGAAGAGAGTTAGGAAAAAAAGCTTTGTATTGATTCCACTCTATTGTAAAGATTATAATACCTGGGTTTATATACCTTAGGATTTCTGCTATACTACATGAACTCTAATAAACTTAAACTCTAGCTGAAAATTTTTTTTAGGCTAACCCAATACATGAAAGCACTCATCGAGCCCATGTATGCCCATGTCTCCCATGCTCTCATCCCCTGGATCTAAACCTGACCCATACATGAGTTAGCCATCTTAAGATCTTATTGGACCAGGCCTTAAGACCCCAAACTAAAAATTTCGTTCAGTTTTGTTCGCCACTGTCGAGCCGGCTCTGTCAGTAGCCGAGCTGGCTCGACTGCATCTTGTCCGAATCCTATCTTCTATCTATCTGAGACAGCCGGCTTGATTGCACCCCAAGTTGGCTCAGTCTCAGTCCAAGCCGGTTCGACTGCGTATCCGAGCCAGCTCGCCTATGTATCAATCTTTTGTCTTAGCTGATTCTTCTTCTGGTTTTAGTCCTTTGCTCTATCTTGTGTCCTAGGTCTCCGGAGCACCTACCAAGCCCCCTCAAGGTCCTCACATCTGAACCTCGAGCCCGTGCAGAGCTACACGCCACCTTCTTCCAAGGACAACTCCTGTCCTAGCCCTAGGACTCACACCCATCCTAGTCTTTCGGAGCCAACACCCTGGCTCTTCTCGTGGCCTTCCAAGGCTTGGGAGCACCACACCAAATCCTACAATCTCCATCTTGGTGTGCCTAAGCCTTGGCACACTTGGCAATATTCTCTTGCATGATCCTGTTGTCGATGCACGCCTTGACAGCCACTTGTGCACACCTTACCACTGCTATCTTTCTTCAGCTGCTGAGCTCCCTTTAAGGTCTTTGGGATGACCGTCTCTACCGCTGAAGACCTTGGCTTGCACCTATTTACCATCTTTGGAGTTGTAGACACTCTTCTGCTTGGCAGCCGCATCATTTGTCCTGGACTTTCATAAAGAATCTGTAACAATCCTATGTCGGCATCCACTGCATATCCTGACACGGTCTTCTCAGAACTATGCCTATCCTTTTGCACGTGCTGCTTCACCTGAAATTATGCATCTCCAGCGTTGATGCTAGGATATTGGTCTTGCACTCCTTCGCTCTGAACTCGTGTCAAAACTCTCTCCACTTATGAAGCCTCCCCTGTCCGGTGCTCCACCTGAAACTGAAATCCCCTGATGCTGTAGAAGCTGACTCTGTAACCAAGTCCCTCGAGGCTAACCACTTAATGCTGCACTGTTGAGCCTGCTGCTGCACCTCAAACACCGTCGCTGCTCCTTCGGATCTTTTGCATTTCGCGGATCCCTCCGAAACTATCTCGGATACACTGCACCCCGCAGGTTTCTCCGAGACCACCAAGAGCTCATCCCACTCTTTACTTTTAATGACTGAAATGATGGAATCTGACTTTTCTCCTTTCTTGCACTTCTTCCAAAACGGATACTCCCACTTAAAGTGCCTTGCTTCACCACACTTGAAGCACTTTTTGGATTCCTTGCTGCCCTTTTGCCGACCCTTCTTCTTCCTTTGCCTGGGCCTCTCTGACACCACGAGACCTTCCTCTTCATCATCCATTCTTGCTGCTTGTTGGACTTTAGCATTGATACGATCTCCTCGTACATCAGTGTTTCCTTACTATACAGTAGTGTAGTTACCAACAGATTGAAGCTCCCGGATAGCGAACATAGCAGCAATAAACTCTTGTCCTCCTCTTCGAGCTCCATCATGTTGAGCAAGTCCATGCTCATCCGGTCAAAACGCTGAATATGTCCTGTAACATTCTCGTCCTCCTACATTCGAAGGCTATACAGTTGCTTCTTCAGCTCCAACTTATTGTATATATTCTTCCCCATGTATAATTAATATAACCTCGACTATAAATCCTTGAATGTCTTCTCTTCCAATACGCCATACAGCACCTCATCTGCCAGACAGCCCTAATCGTGGCACATGCCCTTTTTTTCAAAAATTTCCGCTCCTTGTCTATCATCTCCTCTGGTCTATCCTCCAAGACCGAATTTAGTCTCATCTGAATCAGCATATCGTCCATCTTAACCTTCCACATTGTGAAACTATCCTTTCCATCAAACTTTTCAAATCCTACCTTCAACCCGCTGTTCTCCATGATCAAATCGAATAAAAAAACAACCAACAGGTAGATTTGAAAAATTATCTTGATTAAGAATGGTGGATAGCAGCCTTTAGATCACTTCCTCACGAAGCCCAAAGAAAATCTTAGATTTGAACCTTGCTGCTGATCTCTGCTGAAACTTGATCTTCTTCCTCCTTCATGCTCAACCAGGCTCTGATACTAAGTGTTGGAACAATCAGTACTACTTTAATATCAATTGTTATACCTACGGCTGCTTGGAACCACAGTCGTAGATCTGATCTCTTGCGCGAACCTGGGTGTTAATCCAGAAATATGAAGAAGAGCAAAAATTGATGACGACACTTAGGGCTTGGTGTTGGAACCAAAGAGAAAAGAAAGAAGAGAGTTAGGAAGAAAAACTATGCATTGATTCCACTCTATTGTAAAGATTACAATACCTGGGTCTATATACCATAGGATTTCTGCTATACCACATGAACCCTAATAAACCCAAACTCCAGTTGAAAAACTCTCCTAGGCTAATCCAATACATGAAAGCACTCACCGAGCCCATGTACACCCATGTCTCCCATGCTCTCATCTCCTGGATCTAAACCCGATCCATACATGAGTTAGCCACCTTAAGACCTTATTGGACCAGGCTTAAGATCCCAAATAGAAAATTCCGTCTAGTCCTATTCGCCACCATCGAGTCTGCTCTATCAGTAGTCGAGCTGGCTTGACTGCGTCTTGCCCGAATCCTGTCTTCTATCTGTCTGAGACAGCTGGCTCGACTATACCCCAAGCCGGCTCGACTATACCTCGAGCTGGCTCGATCTTAACCCGAGCCGACTTGACTGCGTATCCAAGCCAGCCCACCTGTATATCAGTCCCTTATCTTGACTGATTCTTCTTCTGGCTTTGGTCCTTTACTCCATCTTATGTCCCAGGTCTTCGGAGCATCGATCAAGCCCCTTCAAGGTCCTCACACCTAAACCTTGAGCCCGTACAGGGCCATACGCCGCTTTCTTATTAGGACAACTCTTATCCTAGCCCTAGGACTCACACCCGTTCTAGTCTCCCGAAGCCAACATTCTGAGTTCTCCGCCCCCCAAGGCTTTGGAGCATCACACCAAATCGTACAAGTGTCTGTCAGAGTAATGATCTTTCATTAGAAGTATCCAACAAGTTTATTTTAAGAATATAAAAAAAATAATTTAGATGGATTCTCTTCTCCAGTGTTTTCCATGGTAACAAAATCCATAGAGAATTAATAAACAGAAAACTAAGGGCTGAAGTTCCAAAGAAGATCAAATTTTCCTATGGTGTTTCTATGTTGCAACTTCCAGAGATAATTGTAGAGAAGGCAAGTGGATTACACTAACCCATCTTCATCAACCCTACAACTTCTGCAGTTCTTTAGTTCAAAAAAGTAAGAAAAATTATAAATATTAATTTCTTCCATCATAATATTTTCCTTTTCTTTCATTTTCTTGACAACCATTAAGAGTCCACTATAAGGTTCTCAGTTCTAGTACCAGTGGTCGTTTCGATCGGCTGGCAGCATGGTTCGGTACGGTTCCAAATCGGATTGAACCGGTGCAAACCGACAGAAGGAGGAGAAAATAGAGAAAGAGAGGAAAATAGAGGAAGAGAAAGAGAGAGGGGGTCCATTGGAGAGGTCGCTGGAGGGCTTCTGACTGGTCGCTGTGGCTGTTGGGCCATGTAAATGCCGCCTGCAGCTCCATGGCATGAAACAGAGGTCATTGCCCCTGTTTTACGGGCTTTTTTGTAAAGGCCTGATAATAGTGAAGCCGATAATGGGTTTGTCGGGTTCACTATTTTTGGATTTTTTTTAAGAAGTTTGAAATAGTGAAGCCGGCAAATTGAGTGCCGGCTTCACTATTTTTAAACTTTTTTTTTAAAAAAAACTAAAATAGTGAAGCCGGTAAACCAGGTGCTGGCTTCATTGTTCGTCTTCTCCTTTAAAATATGGCCGACGCCCACCGCCTCCACCCGCACCGCTTCCGCCACTCGGTGGCCACGATAGCCATCTAGAGACCTCCGGTGGCCTCTTCGCCATCCTATCCTCTCATCTTCGGTGGTCTCTCTTTTTTTCTCTCTTTCTCACTCGTTGCAGCAACCCCATCAGACGAACTGAGCTGCAGCGGCTTCCACCACCCTCCAGCGACCGCAGAGGGCCACCGCCGGCTTTTGGTGGCCTCTCCCTCTCCTCTCTCTCTACCTCTGTTTCCCTCTCTTTCTTTCCTGGCATCGACATGTGCCATTTTCTCTGCTGGAATCGTCTCGATTTTTGGCCGGTCTGGTTCGGCATGCCTCGAACCATCCGGTTCGGGATGGTTCTAAGAATGCTGGTCCACTATATTATGGGACTTTTCCCAAAACTCCCAAAAATCTATTGAAAAGACTCCTAAAGCAGAGCATAGAAATCATTTAAATCAAGTCAATGTTACATTTGGACCCATTATCTGTTTTCTACTCCTTGGAAGATCATAAGGGATAAGTTTCTCTTTCAAAAGTTTGCGCATTGTTCTTTTCCCTTTAGAAGTTGTGCACCCCAGCTAATATTCCTTCCATGTATCTCTTCCTCTATTCCTTTCTATTAGTTGAACATTAACAAGATATGACCTTTTTTGTCCTCATTTAAGCCCTCTACCATTAAGCAAACCCTCATTACTTTTTTAGGCGAAATAATAATTGGATAATTGGAAATATGATGTGTCGTAATGCTTTAAGTGGGTAGGTGTTTAGAAGTCCAAACACCTGCCCTAATACAACTTGACACAACCCTAGGCTCGGAGCTCCTACATGTGGTAAATGTTTACTGTCTAGTTGAAGTTCAATCTCATTACATGTTGGGTAGTGGTGGGATAAGAGTAACTGATCATGATGCCCACCACCTGCACCCTCCCCCCCAACAACAAGTTCCGTTCACTGAAAGGCATCATTATTATTTTAACATGGAGGTAATTAGTATGAAAGATCCAACTTTGTCAAAGCAAATACACCATGCCTTCCATTTCCTTGTCCTTTTATTTGTTTTGGTATTTGTCTCTCTCTTTTTATCTAAGTGATTTATTCTTTCTTTATTCATTTTCTATCTTATTATTTCTATTCATGATCATCCATTATCATTTTTCAGGACCTTTCTAATGCAATATTGGTTGTTAATTCTTTTTACCTGCTCAAGTCCCATAATGATTCAGTCTCCTAGGGCAATTTTCTATTCAAAATCCTCAAAGATGGTAAGGCAATAAGTGTAACTAGCATTCCTTAGTTTCTCTGTTAATCATATATAGAAAGTTTCAGTAATTGAACATCAGCTGAGGAAAATCAGATTTTAAGATTATTGCCCAGTGCTAATCATGGCTAAGGTCCTCTGATATAAGCACTTCATCCACTAGGTTAGGTGTTTTCTGGCACTAACTGGGATGTAGTTGTCTCAATTCCATGACTTAGTCTACTTGCCTTCTAGTGGGAAGGTATATTCTTCTTCTCATTATTAGGTCTACATCAAAACTGGTCAGAGGAGAAAGTAAAATCTGAAGTGCAACTCTGATATGGATCCTTAAACTCACATGTTCAAAAGTAGGAAATACATTTTTAAATATAATGCTTCCTTGAAGAAACATGGTCCTAATTTATTATTATCATAGAGCTAGTTGAGGAGATGGTCAACAAATGAGCAGACCATAAGCGTGCATGGTGGTAGATGGGTTTGCAGTTGGGAAGATCTGCATGGCAGCAGCTTTTGGATGATTTACATCACTATGGTCCGTAGCTTCATCATGATCGTTGCTGGTTGGTTCTTTTGATAAATAGAGGTACCATATCAATAGAAAGAAAACAAGTGACAGAAAAGCTATTTAGAAGTGGAAAGAAAAAGGAAGAAGAAAATAGTCCCATTGGGATGAAGAATATTTATTCCCACCCTTAGCATCTAAGATGTGCATTTCATTTACAAATCCAACTTTGGGCTATTGTAGAATCTTGTGGTCATGTTTCATCTATATTATTAGTAGCAAGGTCTGTGTAATTGAGATCGGGATCCATGTCAGCTGGCCGACGGTATGAGTTAGTATGGGTCCGTACTGGACCAGACCGGCACAAACCTACATAGAAGCGAAGAAAGGAACCAGGAGGAAAAGAGAGAGGAGCGGGGGAGGGAGAAGGGGGGAGAGAGGGAGAAGATGGTTGGAGGAGATGCCGATAATGGCCACAGACAGGCTGCAGGTGGTCGAAGGGCTGCTAAGGCCTCCGCTTCCTCTGCCAAATTATGGTCCAGAGAGAGATAGAGAGGGGGGAGGGAAAGAAAATGAGAGAGGAGAAGCTGGTGGAGAGGCCACTGAAGGGCCTTTGATTGGCTGCTGGATGTCAAAATTGAGGCCTATGGCTCCGTTAGCGTGAAACAAGAGCGATTGCCCTTGTTTCATGGGGTTTGTTTAGAAAAGCCCAACTATAGTAAGGTCGGCAATGGATTTGCCCACTTTACTTTTGTCGGCTTTACTTAATGAGAGTGAAGCCGGCAAAACCATTGCCAGCTTAACTATTCATCATTGTTTCAAAAAAAACGTGATGAACAGGGGATGGTTGCCTTTGTTCTGTGGCTGGGGCTCTGCTTGCACATTTTCACCGTCCATGGCCATGGCAGTCATTCGGCGCTCTCCAGCAGCTTCTTTGCCGGCTGCGTCTTTCTTTGGTACCCTCACTCCCCCCCCGTCTCTCTATCTCTCTTAATTAAATGCCCTATCGGGCGACATAGAGCCATTGTCTCCTCTTTCCCTCCCTTCCTCTCTCTCTTCCTCTCTTACTCTCTTTCTCTTCTTGGTCCAATGTTCTGATTTAGAAAGCCGAACCATCCTGATTTGCTGCTGGTATGGCTCAGAATGCCCAGAACCCCCTAGTTTGGGATGGTTTGGCAAACCATGATTAGTAAGTTTCTGATTGAACCAAGGTTTCGAAAACCAATATCGATTCCTGTATCGGTATGGTACGATACTAGTACTGTTGGTGCAGAAATCCGTCGCCGCCGGAGGTCGCCTTTATCGAGGCCGCTGGGCGCTGCCGGGGACCTGCAAAACGAAGTCCCGTCCGGAACCGGTGGGGTGGTGGCTCCGGCAGGACCCTCCGACGGTCAAGTTAGTTTCCGACCAACAGTGATGGAGTGCTCGGAAATGAGTTCCGGAGCTTAGAGATGTGGAGGAGAGCTTAGAGAGTTAAGAGTCCAGAGAGCCCACCACCCCACCGGTTCCGGACGGGACTTCGTTTTGCAGGTCCCCGGCAGCGCCCAGCGGCCTCGATAAAGGCGACCTCCGGCGGCGACGGATTTCTGCACCAACAGATTGGCGCCGTCTGTGGGAAGGGTTCGGCCGCTGAGAGGACTTCATTGAAGCTCGGCCGCTTGGAGTCGGTCCGAAGGAGTTCGGCCGCTGAGAGGACTTCATTGAAGCTCGGCCGCTTGGAGTCGGTCCGAAGGAGTTCGGCCGCTGAGAGGACTTCATTGAAGCTCGGCCGCTTGGAGTCGGTCCGAAGGAGTTCGGCCGCGAGAGGACTTCATTGAAGCTCGGCCGCTTGGAGTCGGTCCGAAGGAGTTCGGCCGCGGAGAGGACTTCATTGAAGCTCGGCCGCTTGGAGTCGGTCCGAAGGAGTTCGGCCGCGGAGAGGACTTCATTGAAGCTCGGCCGCTTAGAGTCGGTCCGAAGGAGTTCGGCCGCGGAGCTCGCCTGGGGTCGGGCTTCGGCAGGAGCGGGATTTATCCCCAACAAGTACCATATAGTATTGAGTGTCGATATGGTGTGGCATGCCAGTTCCGTACCGGCACCCATTTTTGTCTCTCAAGTTTGTTTTGATTTCAATTTTTTAATTTTTAAATTAATTTAGATCAAAATTAATGTTCTTTTATGTTATATAAAATTCTATTATTCCGAAATAAAATAAAAAAGTCTTAAACAATGCATTAAATGTATTTAATATACAAACTATAAAGAATAATTTACTAACCTCAAGATCTCTATTGATTTAATATCTCGTTGAGTGTTTGTAACATTTGTACACTATTATAGGAAAGGGCTATGGCAGTGGTTCACAACCGCTGTTGTAGATTAAAAAACTGTTGTCATAGGCTATCATAGTGGTTATTCAACCACCGCCATTGAAGTCGTCATCGTAAGTCTATAGCAGCAGTTGTTGCAATGGTTATCGCAACCACTGCAGTAGGTTGGTATAGCAGCGGTTTACTAACCGTTGCTATAGGTGGAACCATCGCAAAGGTATATAGCAGCAGTTAATCAACTGCTATTATAGGATCAATAGTAGCGGTTTATTAACCGCTACAATAGCCTCAATAGCAGCGATTACATAACCGCTGCTTTATCGGTTATAGCAGTTATTGTTAAACTGTTGCTATAGGTTCTATGGCAGCGGTTGTATAATCGCTGCTATAGGTCAACTATGGCAACGGTTGGCATGCGATCTACGATAGCGGTTGGCATGTCTACGGCAGCGGTTGTCAACCACTGTCGTAGATTTTAAATAATAAAAAATATAGATTTTCTAATTTTTGATTTTTTTACCTGATAAATACAGTTCAACAATATATAACACAAGAATATATCTAAAATAATATAAGAATAATGCAAGAATATATCTGAAATACTTTAATTTTATTACTGAATAAAATTTATTATAATATTTTTCAAAAAATATATATCAAAAGTGTGCTAAATCTAAATCTAAGTCATTGTCATCGAGAGATGGAACATGAGTTGGAGGAGTTGGAAGGGCTGGAGCTGAAATGCTGGCCAACATATTCTGAATGCTCGTGAAGTCAACTCCAAAACATGCGGAGAGCGTCGTCACCGTAGCGGTCACAATGCTCTATAGCTGAGATGTGCGCTTCTCAGTTTGAGCAGCCCGTTTTGTAGCTTGAGCTGCCTGCACCAAAGCCTTCTCAAGTTGCTCTTAGCTGATGACCCCAGAAGCATGTGAAGAGATGCTCGTCTTAGACCATTAGCTCATCGACATATGTTTGAGCCTGCATCAAATCCTTCTAGAGTGCTCAAGCTTTAAGACTTGAGATAGATGGTCATGGAGGCCAGAGGTGTCTGGGCTCTCACTCGCGAGCATGTCTAACTGCTTCTGTAATTACAAATTTAAATAAAATGCCATAAGAAATGTTATAATATTGATCATACTAATCTATTTATTACTTACAAAATTTCTTCCGATCGCGGCGTTCATCGGCCTGCCCTTTTTGTCCGTATGGCTGGATCGGAAGATGGCGTTATGGGTGGGCATCATCTCCTCTCTCGTCAGCTATAATAATTGATCAACTTATTAGAAACATGCAAAAAAAATTTAATTTAATTTGTAAACTAAGATTCAGAATTCATTACTTCTACATGCACACGACTGACCATATAGACTCACGGTCGAGAGTGTGCATGTACTCCTGAGCCGCCCGGTTCTCTCGGTTCTGATAGGAGGTAGTCTAAAAAGTATTTAAATCATAAATATTTAAATAACAAGTATTTAAAAAGTATTTAAATATAATTGTTAGTGTATTGAAAAATTCAAAAGTTAGAAATTAAACCTAGAACTCCTAGCTCCTCCAATATCTAACGATCCCCTCCCACTAACTTAGAGGACAGTCTTGAATCCAAGGAACAAGCTCCTCTAGAGTGTCCCGTCGGTGCTTGAGCCACCTTCTATGAAGCTTGATCTTATAGTTCTGGTACAATTTTTCAATCTTCTACAGACGGGCATCTCGAGCCTGTTCATAATCTGTGAAGTCGTACCTCCTCTGTAAAAAGTTATCAAAAATTAGTTACGAAATTATTCTAGTCAAGCATAGTATAAATGTATCACATGCATATATATAATTAAGATATACTTACCAAATCTCCCACACCTACTCCTTGATGCCAGCATCCATCACTCGCCAGTCTACATGCATAATAGGAATAATGTCAGAGCACCTCACAAGCACTTCGAAAAAAGAATACATCTCACGTGTGGTTGCCCCAACTGGCCTCCCCTCTTGATTGTACTCCACCATGACCTGATGTAGGTGGTTTCACACATGTGGCATGTGTATGAGACTGTAAAATATTCTATTGGATGATGCACCTGTAATGAAAATACATTATACAAATGTATGTGTATAATGACTATACAAAAAAAAAATTGACACAATAAAAACGTACTCTCACTGGCCATGGGATCATGCAATGTGGATGCCAGTGGAGACTCATTAGTGGGTGGAGCATGTGCCGGAGACGTGGCTGACGGTGGAGGCTTAAATGCTAGTGGAGTAGATACTGGTGGTGCCTGGGCAGCTGAAGCCAAAGCTGATGTGGAGATGGATGGAGTATGCTCTAGTTGCGACTCAGATGCGGAGCTTCGCGTAGCCCACCGAGGGGCTGGGATGAAGGCTAGATGACGTTTCGGTGCTATTATGACCTACAACGTTAATGAACATTCATCAATATAATATGTTGAACAATAATATTAGTAGAGCACCAATAAATAGATTCTAACATTTATATAAGAATGTTAAACTCATCGTCTAATGACATCTACAATATGGACATCATCATCGCTCCTAACAAATATATCTAGGACCTTGACAACACTAGGTAAGTTTTGTCCTAGAGGAGCATTTTGTATGCATGGTCCAACATTGTCATCAATCTCGGTATCATCAAAGATATACCTAGCACCATCCTCACAATAACACCTATTGAGGCTCTAAGGGATCACTAATATAGAAGATTTGACTAGCTTGGAAGGCAAGTATATACGGTTCTTCAGTGCGAAGATAGTGTTGCATGTTAACGAGAATAAAACCGCACTCTTCAGTCTTTATCCCTGACTGAGACAAGGTATCAAATCTATCACATTTCATCAACGGAATCCTTCCTTTAGAATGGTAGTCCAAGATGACTATCTTCTCCACCATCCTATAATAGTTCAGATCCTCCGTACGAGGCTATGAATCTTTCGAGCTAGCATAACACTCAGTGGTGGCGCTCAACATTACGCTACCATTTTGTATTGTCATGTTTATGGACCGGCTAAGAATATTGAACTTGTATTCGTTAATGACAAGCTGTTTGTGCTCATGCACGGTACGATTAGATCCCATTGAAAGAACACGTAATTCAGAGCTCATATTATCGAGCGATAATCTTTACACCTAAGAAGATGACATCTAATTTGTAAATATGTTCAGATAAGTTGCACAAGGCAAGAATATATACTCGCTTACATGATCTTTGAACTACTCAGAGAATTTTTTACTATGCATTTTTTCTTTCTCCTGCATACTTAGAGTACCGTATTTTACTCTTATGATCTTCTTGTGTTTGCTGCATGCACAAAGAACAAATTTAGGTATAATAGGATATTTTCTTCTAAGTATTATGAAATAAATAAGGCTGAGTGACACACCTTATGTACGGCTCAATGACATCACAATTGAAAAGCACGTAGCGGTGCACCTTATCCCTTTCCTCAATGCTTAAATCAGTAAGACAGTGTGAAGTGGAAAGTCCACTTGACTGTGGAATGGACTCATATGAGGTTTAATTGGTTCATATTGATCATCCTGATTCCTTATTTGATTACGACATGTCTCGAGCTTGTTTAAGTACATGGTACGAAAATCCATACACTTTTGACCTAGATAACCTTCTGCTATGGATCCCTTTGGATGATTTATATTTCTTACATAAGATTTTAATGTTTGAATATTTCTCTCGATGGGGTACATCCATCGATAAAATACTGGGCCTCCAAGTGCAACTTTTCTTGTAAGGTGCACGATGAGATGCATCATAACTATGAAAAATGATGATGGAAATATCTTCTTCAGATCACATAATATAGTCACCGTCCTTACCTTCATTTCCTTCATGTCTTGTTTAAGCAATTTCTTCGCACAAATATCTCTGTAGAAGTTACAAAGACGAATAACAGCCATTCTGATGTTGTTTGACAACACGCGGCGAATAGCTATTGGGATCAACTCCTGCATTAACATATGATAATTATGAGTTTTCAATCTCTCAAGTTTGACATCCTTACTATTCACACGCTTTGATATATTGCTTGAGTACCCATTTGGGACCCTTACGTTCTCCAACACATGAAGAAATGTGGATCGTTTAGAGGCATTCATAATATAGCATACATGAGGGAGTCTCCACTGTTCTTCCCCTATCGGCTCTGGATAGAGTGATCTCTTAATACCCCATTCTTTCAAGTCAAATCGAAAATTCAAGTCATCCTTGGTGTTCAAGATTGTTGCCAATAGGAGCTCGCACGTTCTTTTCAATGTACATTACATCTAAGAAGTGGCGCAATAAGTTTGTCTTCCAATATGGCAAGTCAAAGAAGATGCTTTTTTTCCTTCAATTAAAATATGTCATCTGCCTTTGATCGATGCTTCCTCTTCTTACCACCAATCAGATCATCTTTTTCAAATTCAACACTGAGATCATCCAACCCTCTCAACACCTCACTCCCAAACATCCGACTAGGCATCTCATCTTCTTCAACAGTGCCATCAAAGGAGCGTGCATTCCTTCTGTATGGATAATTTTGATGGAGGCAATGTCGATGCCCTATAAAGCTAAAGCTCTTTCGATGTGTCAATCTTTTAGATCAGGTATTTTTTCCATAAACTGGGCATGTTAGCTTACCTTTCGTGCTCCAACTTGATATTAGGACATAAGCTGGAAAGTTATTTATTATCCACAGAAGCACTGCGTGCATGAAGAATAACTCATTCATCAAAGCATTAAAAGTTGGAACACCTTGAATGCTCCACATGTTAGGATTGGTGGTGCTCCCAAGCCTTGAAAGGCCATGGAAGGAGCCAGGGTGTTGGCTCCTGGGAGTCTAGGATAGGTGGTCTTAGGACTGGGACAGGAGTTGCCTTAGGATGGAGGCGGTATGTAGCCCTGCACGGACTTAAGGTTCAGGTGTGAGGACCTTAAGGGGGCTTGGTAGGTGCTTCGAAGACCTGGGACACAAGATGGAGCAAAGGACTAGAGCCAGGAGAAGAATCAGCCAAGACAAGGGGCTGACACATAAGCGGGTTGGCTCGAATACGCAGTCAAGTCGGCTTGGGTTGAGACCGAGCTGACTTAGGGCAAATTCGAGTAGGCTTTCTTAAGCAGACAGAAGATAGTGTTTGGATGAGATGCAGTCGAGCTAGCTCGGCTTCTGACGGAGTCAGCTCGATGGTGGCGAACAGGGCTAGGCGGGATTTTTTGTTTGGTTTTGGATTGGGTTTAATCTAAGGGGTCTTAAGGCTTGGTTTATAAGGTCTTAAGGGGGCTAACTCATGTATGGATCGAATTTAAATCTAGGGGATGAGAGCATGGGAGACATGGTGTACATGGGCTCGGTAAGTGCTTTCATATATTGGGTTAATCTAGGAGAGTTTTTCAATTGGAGTTTGGGTTTATTAGGATTCATGTAGAAAACCTAGGGTATATAAACTCAGGCATTGTAAATTTTACAATGGTGGAATCAATATAGAGCTTTTCTTCCTAAAAGTCCTCTCTTCTCTCTGGTTCCAACATCAAGCCTTAGGTGCCTCCATCTAATTTGTTCTTCTTTATGTGTCTAGATTAACACCTAGGTTCATGCAAGAGATCGAATCTACGGCTGTAGCTTCGAGCAGTCGTAGGCATAACACTTGGTATCAGAGTGATATCAGGTTTTAACAATTGGTATCAGAGTCTGGTTGAGCATGGAGGAAGAGGATTAGGTTTCAGCAGAGATCACTAGCGAGGTTTAGATTTAAGGTTTTCTCCAAGCTTTGTGAGGAAGGAAGAGATCTCTAAGGGCTGTTGTCCATCGTCCTTAGGTAATTTTCAAATCTACCTGTTTGCTGTTTTTGATTCGGTTTGATCATGGAGAACAGCGGGTTGAGGATAGGATTTGAGAAGTTTGATGGAAGGAAAGTTTCACGATGTGGAAGGTTAGGATGGAGGATCTGTTGGTTTAGATGAGGTTGGATTCGGCCTTGGAGGATATGTCGGAGGAGATGATAGACAAGGTGTGCATGTCCTTAGAGAAAAGGGGATGTGCCATGATTAGGGCTTGTCTGGTAGATGAGGTGCTGTATGGCATGTTGGAGGAGAGGACATCTAAGGGTTTATGGTCGAGGTTACGCTAGTTGTATATGGGAAAGAACATGTGCAACAAATTGGTGCTGAAGAAGTAACTGTACAGCTTTTGGATGCAGGATGGTGAGGATGTTGCGGGTCATATTCAGCGGTTCGACCAGATGAGCATGGACTTGCTCAATATAGAGGTAGATCTCGAAGAGGAGGATGAGTTTATTGTTGCTGTGTTTGCTATTCGAGAGCTTCGATCCATTGGTGACGACATTACTGTATGGTAAGGAGATACTAGTGTACGAGGAGATTATATCAGTGCTAAGGTCCAAGAGCAGCGAGAATGGATGACGAAGAGGGAGGTCTTCCAGGAGGGTCTCGTGGTTTCAGAGAGACCAAGGAAAGAGAAGAAAAAAGGCGAGCAGAGAGGCAGCAAGGGGTCCAAGAGTACTTCAAGTGTGGTGAAGAAGGGCACTTTAAGCAGGAATGTTTGCTTTAGAAGAAGTACAAGGGAGAAGAAAAGAGGGACAAGGATTCCATTGTTTCAATTGCTGAAAGTGAAGAATTGAATGAGCTCTTGGTAGTTTTGGAGGAGCTCGCGGGGTGCTACTTATCCAAGACGGTTTCGGAGAGGTCTGCGGAGTGCGAAGGGTCTGAAGGTGTAGCAACGGTGTTCGAGGTGCAGTGGCAGACCCAGCAGTGCAGCATTGGGTGGTTGATCTCTAGTGACTCGGATATAGAATCAACTTCTGCGGCATCAGGAGGATTGTGGTTTCAGGTGGAGCACCGAACAGAGGTGGCTACACTGGTGGAGGGAGATGTGACATGAGTTCAGAGCAGAGGGGTGCAGAGGGAGGAGCGATATCCCAGCACCCGCGTTGGAGATGCACAGTTCTATGTGGAGCGTCATATGCAGGAAGACAGGCGTAGTTCTAAGATAACCGTGTCAAGGTGTGCAACAAGTGTCGGTATAGGATTGCTGTAGATTCTCCAAAAAAATCCAGGACAAGTGATGCAGCTGCCAAGCAGAAGGGTACCTACAATTTCAAGGGTGGTGAATAAGTGTAAGCTAAGGTCTTCAATGGTGGAGGCGGTTATCCCAAAGGCCTCAAAGGAAGCTCAGCAGTTGAAGAAGAATGGCGGTGGCAAGGTGTGCATAAGGAGCTATCAGGGCATGCAATGACAACAGGATTGTGCAGGAGGATATCGCCAGGGGTGTGCCAAGGCTTGGGCACACCAAGGTGGAGATTGTTAGGATTGATAGTGTTCCCATGCCTTGGAAGGCCACGAAAGGAGCCAGAATGTTGGCTCCGAGGAGTCTAGGATAGGTGTGGTCCTAGGGCTAAGACAGGAGTTATCCTAGGATGGAGGCGGCGTATAGCCCTGCACGGACTTGAGGTTCAGGTGTGAGGATCTTGAGGGGGCTTAGTAGGTGCTCCGGAGACCTGGGACAAGGTGGAGCAAAGGACCAGAGCTATAAGAAGAATCGGCCAAAACAAAGGATTGACACACAGGCGGGCTGACTCAGATACGCAGTCGAGTCGGTTTGAATTGAGATCGAGCCAGCTCGACGCGGATTCGAGCAGGCTCTCTCAGGCAGATAGAAGACAGTGTTTTGACGAGATGCTGTCGAGCCGCTTGGTTTCTGATAGAGCCAGCTCGATGGTGGCAAATAGAGCTGGATGAGGTTTTCTATTTGGTCTTGGATTGGATTTAATCCAAGGGGTCTTAGGGCTTGGTTTATAAGGTCTTAAGGGGGCTAACTCATGTATGGATCGAGTTTAGATCCAGAGGATGAGAGCATAGGAGACATCGGTGTACATGGGCTCGATGAGTGCTTTCATATATTGGGTTAGCCTAAGAGAAATTTTCAGCTAGAGTTTGGATTTATTAGGATTCATGTGGAAATCCTGTTAGATATGTGTGCCCTAGAAGCTAGAATTGGCTGACACTTGTTATACACTTCTAAGGACAAAATTATAATTTTGACTATAAATAATAAAATGGATTATTTTCTATCACAATGTGTATTTAGTGTCTGTGATACATCTCTTGAGTTAATGGCAATGATAATTCTTATTTTCAGGAGTTGAAAATTTAAGACATGAATTTTCATTATTAACTCATAAAAATGCTTCCGACTGTAGGATCGTCATGAGGATGGTGATTGATCCAGAAGGTTGGTGTACAATCGCTTCTTTATAGTAGATGAGTCTTGAGTCTATGGTGTAGAGACACCGGAGCGAGAGTACAGGTACTCGTTAGAGAACGAGGGCACTGAGCGTGATCACCTCGAGCAGTCATAAGGAAGTCTATCTTCTCGTCGATGACTGGCTCGAAGCTGTAGTGGTGTCTGGTTCTTTGACCTGAGGTGCATCGGCAATTCACCTTGAGGGTGTTACAGTTTGACTACACAATGACTTGATCTCCTAGCCATCCGGAACCCTGATATGTATGTTGGCTATAGCATGTTCATTGTAGGAATTGGATTGCACCAAAAGGGAATCTATCTACCTCGGTAGATGAGGAGCAGTCCTATGATGATTATGAGAATCAAGTCCATAAGCCCATGGCCATGGCAGAGTGAAACGATAGAAAGAGTTTCTATTAAGGTTTTTACATCGGACTTGAATCGAATGATTAATTAATATGACGGAAATTAGGGTTTGACGAGTTCACTTTAACATTAAACCGATAGGGGCTCAAGATAGAAGAACTTAATCACACATGTAACTGCACCGAGAGGTTCGTTTTCAGTTTTGATGGGTTGCCACCATATACTGCTAGGTGTCATTGGTGGATTTTGGGAGCAATTAGAATGATTTGGATGATTGATCATTCTAGTTGTTTGAATCAGAAAAGTTCTGATCCATTGGAAGGTGTTCCGATGATGTCAACGATAGAGATCGCGATATATCTCGTTACCATACAGAATTGAATCTAACTGGGTCATACAAATAAGGGTTTGGATCTGGATATCATCAATTGGACTAACCCAGTTCAATTGATTTGAATTAGATTCAATTAGGTTCAAAAAAATCGTGCTAGCACACGATTGAGCCTAAAGTTCTCCAACAATCATTAAATATTATCTCGACTGAGTCAAATGTGTTTGGGCTTACTCAGGTACCTTTACTTGGTCTGACTGGAGCTTATCCAGGTTAGAAAAGGGTTGTCTTAATTTATGAGATAAATTTGAGACAACACCTGCCATTTTTCTTTACCTGCTAATTCTTGTCTTTTGACTTTGGTTAAACATTGACTTTTGACACTTAGACATCTGCCCATGTGTCATGCATCCATAGGAGAGCAGATAGAGGTTTGTCCCCCTACTAAAAAGAGGAAAGGAGGGGGCGCATGCCTAGGGAGGCATGCGCCCAAGGATAATGATGCCTGGAGTCCCATACAGATAGAACTCCAGGTTGCTTCATGGAATAAACTTAGGTGGCACCTGACTCTACTTTGACCAGTTTTGGCGCCACCCAAGGATGTTTGAGAGAGGCACTCATCTGATTGGATCAGGTGATGTCATCCCACCAATCAGATTTAGATATGATTACATGAAGAGATGTGATTGGTCGGGATGATGTGGCACTGCATGGCGCAGTAGGGTCTATATAAACCCTGTCTATGCTTAGGTTTAAAAAAGTTCTCCCTTTGCCCATGCCACATAGCCCCTCTCCCCTCTTCTCCACGCCTACCTTTGATCTTCTCTCTCATCTCCATGCCCAAGAGGCCTTGGGCTTCAGTTTGGTGCGATCCAGGCAAGAGAAAGACGACAAGAAAGAAAGAAAGCAGCACTGCTGCAAGAGACGACACCAAATTTTCAAAATTATTTTGAAGACCTTCAAGATCAGATCCAGATCTGATCTTTGAAGGATAGATTGAGAAGAAGATATCCAAATCCTGTCCGAGTGGATACCGGTAGAGGCCAGGCGATTGCGTGGCTACATCCAGAACCTCAGGCAATTAGCAGGATCATCACAGGATAATAAAATTACCTAAGAACAAGGTATAAATTAAATCTGATTTATTTTATTTTATTAGATCCATCAAATCAGATCTGATTTAGATCTAAGAGGAAAATTTTGGAAATATTTCTCTTGGTCAATTCAGATTTGAACGAACTTGACCCAGAAAAATAGGTTTTTACCTTCAAATCCTAGGGTATATAAACCCAGGTATTATAAATTTTACAATGGTGGAATCAGTACAGAGCTTTTCTTCCTAAAACTCTTCTTTTTTCTCTCTATGGTTCCAACGCCAATCCCTAGGCGCCTCCATCTAATTTGTTCTTCTTCATGTTTCTGGATTAACATCCAGGTTCATACAAGAGATTGGATCTACGGTTGTAGCTCCGAGTAGTCATAGGCATAACACTTTGGTATCAGAGTAATATCAGGTTTTAACACCACAACTGTTTTAACTCGGCAATAAGAGACTGCAAATAGGCATCAATGTCATTACACCTCCATCAATCCAGGGGTGAGCACTGTTATAAAAGCAAAGAATTTTTTCATACACATCTATGGTGAGAGGTTGTAAACATAAATAAACACTGGCCATACATTATGAGCAGTATTCATGTGTTTGAATGGATTGAAACCGGCGCATGTCAAGCCCAGCCTCATATTGTGTATCTCTTGTGTGAGGTCAGGGTGTATTTCATTAAACTTCTGCCATGCCTTTCCGTCAGTTAGATGCCTCAATGCATCATCTTTTGTTTGGTCATCTTCATGCCATTTAATGTCCTTTGATGTTCTTGCCGACATAAACAATTTTTATAGTCTCAGAATAAAAAAAAAGTGCCACATCAATTTTTGAGGTACAGTGATGATGTGTAGTCTTTATTTTATTTCCATTTTGATACACCACACATTGTGTACTCATTTCGATTGGCATCTCCCTCCTAATAGAGCATGCAATTATTAGTACATGCATGTATTTTGGTGTAAGTAAAGTCCAGTTGTTCAATAATCTTCGATGCCTCATAATTATTTTTCGGGATTTGTGCATTGTCTGGAAGAATGTTCCCTAAAAACTCTAGTTTACAGTTCACTCCATTATTATGAATCCATTGGAGTATTTTGCATGATACAACTGGATTAAGAACTCAAGTTTTGTCATCTTTTCACATCCAGGATACAACGAAACATTTATATCCTCTATCAACTTGCGGACCTTCTTCACACCCTCACTGTTTGTCATTTCACCAACTACAGGATCTGGAATGGACATAGATGCACCATCATTATGGCCAATAAATGGAAAAATATCATGAATCATTTGTTCCACTATCCCATCATGTTGATCACCTCCTTGCGGCCTGTCCTTACTATGTTGATCTCAACAAATTTCATAATCAGGTTTAAAGCCATAAATAGTAAGGTGATCATTTACATCTTGACGAGGTAGCCACGGCTCACTTGTACACTTCTTACAAGGACATTGGATAAGTTCATGGTCCCCAAATTTCTTTATAGCAAAATTAAGAAATATTTGAAGTCCATCCTCATATTTTGGCGAGAGCCTACTAAACTTCATCTACCTCTTATCCATTATAAAAATAGTGATACTGCAATTAAATTGTGTGGAACTTATATTATATACCAATGCATTGTAAACAAATATACATTATAAATAAAAAAAATATTATAAACAGTGACTGAAATAAATATCGTGTGGAACTTACATTAAATATCATTTTCAAATATGCAATAAATGCATCTTATCGTTAACTAATAGGTAAAGATAGGTCCAATCTCATTTAAGAATTGCATTAATTTTATAGGTTCATTATAGTAATTAAACGATATGCAATGGGGACTGAAAGAAATTTCAGCAGCATTTTCCCTTAGTTCCCCTACGTAGGGAGAACAAAAGGAAAATGCTGTCCGAAATTCTACAATATGAATTATATCGTTTAATTACTATAATGAATTATATAAACATGAATTATATCTATAAATGGAAAATAATAAATGAATTATATAAACAGTAACCCAAAATATTTTTGTGCAATAAATTCTACAACATGAATTATATCCATAAATAAACTCTTAATATTTATACCAGAACATTACTAGAGTTAGAGGTATCTGAATGAGAACATTAATAAAACTCAAACTTTGCTTTTATAGCCCATGAACCATCACGTAAATGTATCTCTATGGGAGTTTTACTCATGACCGGAGGATGGAGGATGGAGCTCTAGACTGTGGCTCCCAGTAGTAATCGCCGCCTTCCCTGGCAGCCACCACCACCATGCCTTGACATTCAGCTACCAAGCTATAGCCCAGAACTTGATAGTCAAGAATCTACTAGCACGGCCCCGAACCCGCTGGCGGGGGTTCTCTTACTGGCCGGCACGGTATGGTCTAAGGTTGCCAGCACGGTCTAGAACCCATTGGCATGGCCCAAAACCCACTAGCAAGGAACCCATCGGTTGGTATTTTTAGCTTACCGACCAGTACAATCCATAGTATGGTCTAGAACCTGTTGGCGGGGGTTCTCTTACCTGTCGGCACAGCTGAAGGTCGCCGGCATGGCACGACATTGCCTAAGGTTGTTGGTACGGCCTAAAACCCATCAACGGGGGTTCTTTTATCGGCCGGCATGGCCTAAGACCGCCCATGACTGCCGGCATGGCACGGCTCAAAACTCGCTAACACGGTCCAGAATCAATCGACAGGAGTTCTCTTACCCACCAGCACGGCCCTGAACGACGGTGGTTCTCTTTAAATATTATTATAAAATTATTATAAATATTATAAATAATAATTAACAAATATTACTATAAAATAAAATAAAAAAATTATATCTGCAGTTGTGGGGAGGGGGGTCGCACAAAGCTCAAAGGGTCGTCGACGGTGCTAGAGGAAGGAGGCAGCATTAGAGGTATTCTGGAAGAGAGACAGACAGAGATAGTGGGATATAGAGAGAGAGGGAAGAGAGAGTGAGAGATAGAGAGAAAGAGGGAAGAGAGAGTGAGAGATAGAGAGAAAGAGAGAGAAGGGAGGCTAGGTTACTATGCTACATATATTTTTTTAAGCCTATTAACATGTATTAAATGCTATTTTTTATTTTATTTTATTCAAAATTAAGCCTAGGTTACTATGCACACCATGCATAAAAAATTTCATAATCAGACAAACTTTATACTATACATAGTTTGAATTGTTCTAAATAATATTATGAATTTATAGTTTTTTTGAATTTTTAATTTTTTTAATTTTTTATTCTAAATATATACATATTTTTTAAAAAATATATAATTGATAAAATTTAATAATTTTAGCATCATCGCATAGATCATTTAAAGATTTACAATATAATAAAATCATAGTAAAATATAAATTTTGGTATGATTTCTCCTTATTTTTCAATTTTTTGGTATTTTTTTGCAAAAAAAGAAAAAAAATGGTGGATTACTTTGCTCCCAGTCGAAATTTGTTGGCTCCTCGAAGAGATTATGACAAATTTTTGGAGTAGAAATTTTTTTCCCTTGCCTTTGCGTCCCTCGGTCATATTACAATGATTTAAATGATCTTAGGGCCCACACCCACCCCATCCTCAGTCTTTTTGTCGGCATGGCTTGGTTCATGCTCGAATTGAGCCGAACTGTGGTGTACCACCCAATTTTGGGTGGTTCATGGCTTGAACTATACCGAGCTGACCTGTTTGGTGCGGTTTGGATGCTTTTTTAGAAAAATAGGTTGAATCGGATTGGTTAGCTGTCTGCCCGGTTCGATACGGGGTGTATGGGCTGGTTCGGACCGGTACACATAGATTGAACTCTTTGGTTCAAAATGATATCATGAAAAGAACCAATGTCTAGAACAAGAAAGAAGTGGATGAGACAATATTTATTAAACATAATTAATTTGACACATGATTTTTCCAAGTTAAATTATAAGGTTGAATCCAAGAATGGTGATAAAAAGTTAGATGATGATATGATAGATTTTTCCATCACATATTATATATAGAATAAAGCTAATCATGGGCTAGGTGGCTCACCTAGCCCCAAATTTAGTGGGCTTGGGCATTAAAAATAGGCCCATGGGACGAGACTGGGCAATCAAATAGGCTCGATCTAAAAATCGGGCCAAGCCTAGGGTAATTAAAAAATGGCATGGCCTGGTCCTAGATTATATATATATGTTGGAATCCCATGATTATAGGAATCTCAAATTATGGTATTTTTTGAAATCCAATGATTTGCTGGAATTCCAAATTATGGTATCTATTGAAATCCTATGATTATAGGAATCATAAATTATCATAAATTATTAGGAATTAATTTCAGTCTCTGCATATAGCTGATTCTTCTAATTATTTCTATTTTCTTTTATAATTATTTAGCTTCCTATTCTAGGACTAATTAATGTATATAAATAGGAGCTATATAAAGAGCATTATGATTCAAAAAAATATACAAAAAAATTTTCTCTAATTTTTTTTTCTTCATGGTATTAGAGCCGTGCCAATTTTTCACGGCATAATTTTACAGCGCCATATTAGGTTTTTTGGGTCAAGCTCCTAGCGGTCTATTACGGGGGGGTTGAGTGTGACCACCTGCCCCAGGAGGAAGCCCTACCTGAAGGGAAAACCTGATTTCCCGGTCCAGGTTCGTCCAGATCTGATCAGATCAAGAGATATATTTCAAAAAGTTTTTCTCTTGATCCCAATCAGATCTTGATATGTTTCAGATCTGATTCTTATTATTTTAATAAATAAAATAAAATAAGATAAATTAAATTAAATTTAATTTTCCTGATTTGGGTAATCCTATTATCCTATAGATGATCCTGATTGCAGCGGAAGGTTCTGGATCTTAGCCACGCAAGCGCCTGGCCTCTACCGGTATCCACTCGGGTTGGATCTGGAGATCCTCTTCTTCTCTATCACGCCTCCAAAAATTAGATCTGGATCTGATCTGGAGGATCTTCAAAACTCCTTTTGAAGATCAGCAGTCGTCCTTTGCAGCAGTGCAGCCTTCTTCTTTTGATCGCCTTTCTTTTGATCTGGAACGCACCAACCAAAGTCCAAAACTCTTTTGGACGTGGAGAGGAGGAGAAGTTTAGGCATGGAGGAAGAGGGGAGAGGCAGCCTTGGGGCGTGGGAAATCTCTATTGAATTGCATCTTTAGAATCTGAGTTGGGCGCAGGGTCTTATTTATAGACTAAGCTGTGATCCAACTCCTCTTCTTCCCAACCAATCACAACCCTTTGTGAAATCAGATCTAAATCTGATTGGTGGGAATAGAGTCCCTTGGATTCCTCCTTAGAGGGCGCCTAAGACCAGTCAAACTGGATTCTTAGAGAACTCTATTGGAATCCAAAAGGAGGTGGAGTCCTTGTCCAACAAGGACTCCAAGGCGCCTCCAACTTGGGCACACGCCTAGGGTGGGTGGCGTGCGCCTCCTCCTTGCCAGGTTCTGGCAGGGGGACAGGGCCCCCACTCCAGCTCTCCAATAGGTGCATGACATGTGGTCAAAAGTCAAAGTGTCAATGGTCAACGTTTGACCAGTCAAAGGTAGACTTTTGACCAAAGTCAAAGAACAAGAAATGGCAGGTGACCAAAAATGGCAGGTAATGTCTTATAAAATAAGACAACCTTCTCTAACTTGGACAACCTCCAGTTAGACCATATGAAGGCCTCTGATTGAGCACAAACTCCTTTGGCTCAGTCAGGACAACTTATTTGTGATAGTAAAAGAAGAACGTTAGGTTCAATCGAGTGCTAGCACGATTTCTTGAACCTAATTGAATCTCATTCAGATCAATTGAACTAGATTAGTTCAATTGATGATCACCAGATTCAAACCCTTGTTTGTGTGACCCAGTTAGGTTCAGTTCTGTATGGTAATGGGATATGTCATGATCTCTATCATAGACATCATCGAAACTCCTTTCGATGGATCAGAACTCTTCTGATTCGAACAGTTAGAATGATCGATCATCTAAATCATTCTAATTGCTCCCAAAATCCACCAGTGACACCTAGCAGTATATGGTGGCAACCCATCAGAGCTGAATGCGAACCTCTTGGTGCAGCTACCTGTGTGATTAAGTTCTTCTATCTTGAGCCCCGATCAGATTAGGGTTAAGGTAAACTCGTCAAACCCTAGTCTCTGTCATATGATATAATCATTCGATTCGAGTCCAATGTGAAAACCTAAATAGAAACTCTTTCTATTATTTCACTCTGCCATGGCCATGGGCTTCAGGACTTGATTCTCATGATTATCATAGGGCTGCTCCTCTACCACCGAGGTAGATAGATCCCATCTTGATGCAATCCAGTTCCTACAATGAACATGCTATAGCCAACATACACCTCAGGGTTCTATATGGCTAGGAGACCGAGTAATGGTGTAGTCAAACTATAACACCCTCAAGGTGAACTACCGATGCATCTCAGGTC
This sequence comes from Cocos nucifera, assembly GCA_006176705.1. Classification (NCBI taxonomy): domain Eukaryota; kingdom Viridiplantae; phylum Streptophyta; class Magnoliopsida; order Arecales; family Arecaceae; genus Cocos; species Cocos nucifera. Next base: position 19,044 of record QRFJ01004924.1, on the reverse strand, counting down.
AAAGAACCAGACACACTACTGCAGCATCGAGTCAGTCATTGACGAGAAGGTAGACTCCCTAATGACTACTCGAGGTGGTCACGCTCAGTGCCCTCGTTCTCTAACGAGTACCTGTACTCTCGCTCCGGTGTCTCCACACCGTAGACTCAAGACTCATCTACTAAAGAGAAGCGATTGTACACCAACCTTCCGGATCAATCACCATCCTCGTGATGATCCTATGGTCGGGAGCTGTTTATGAGTTAATAATGATTATTCATGTCTTAAATTTTCAACTCTTGAAAATATGAATTATCATTACCATTAACTCAAAGGATGTATCACAGACACTAAATACATATATGTGATAGAAAATAACCCATTTATTGATTTTAGTCAAAATTACAATTTTGCCCCTAGAAGTGTATTACAAGTGTCAGCCAATTCTGGCTTCTAGGGCACATATATCTAACACTACCGTCGATCGGCTTGTTGCCTATGTTCTTTCTCGTGTGTCGCGCCTTTGTTTAGCCTTGATTCTTGACCTGGTTTGCTTTTTTTACTGGTACTAAGTATTTTATTTCTTCAATGCTTTTTTCCCTATTTGCTGGAACATGACCGAGGGAAAGAGGGCTGTGACTGAAACAAAATCGGGTTTTGTGAGTGATAACTCATCTTTACAAATCAGTCCCGTAAAGCTCGATGGAACTAACTATCTGGCTTGGTCCAGATCCTATCTTTTATTCATTCAAGCTAGTAGACTACAAGGGTATATTATTAGGGATAGTCTAAAACTAGAAATTATCAGTTCTAATTATATTCAGTGGGAATCTGAAAATTCACTTATGATATCTTGGCTCATCAATTCTATGCAACCTCAGATTGCTCAGGGGTATTTGTTGTTGAACAGTGCAGCTACTATTTGGAATGCAGTTTTTCAAACCTACTCTCAAATGGGCAATGATGCATAGATTTACGAGCTCCGTAACAAAGTTCATGAAACTAAACAAGGTGAGATGACTATTGCACAATACTTTGCTGAATTAAGTGGTTTATGGCAGGAACTGGATTACTATCAGGATTTTCAAGCCACATATGCTGTTGATGCTATTAAGTTTCAGAAATTGATTGAAAAGGAACGCATATATGATTTTCTTGCTGGCTTGAATATAGAGTACGATCAGATACGGATCCAAGTACTTGTAAAGGATTCTATGCCTTCCTTGAGGCAAACATACTCATATGTCCAACAAGAGGAGAGTCGAAGGAGTGGTATGATCCATTCATCCTCTGTTGATAAGGCAGGGCTAGTAGCTGCCTCTTCACAAGAGCAATCATATGTTCTCCATCATGGTCATCCAAACAAGGATCAGTTACACTGTGACTATTGTGGCAAGTCTCGGCATACTAAAGAATATTGTTGGAAACTACATGGTTGCCCAACCAAAGAGCATGGTGGTAAGCAGATGGGTTCATCAAGACCACAAGCGAATGTGTTTGAAACCATGGATTTCTCTGAGGAAACAAATAATACTAGGATCTTTTTCAATGAAGAAGTTGAAGCCCTAAGGTGTTTGTTGTCTCAGCTTGAATCTCAATCTACTACAGCTTTCTCTTCTAATTTTGTCAAATCAGGTAATGTTTTTCTTGCCAATCTTGAAAAATCTTTTTGGGTTATAGATTCTGGAACAAACAAACACATGACAGGTTCTCAAAATAAATTTTCAACCTACTCTCCATGTACAGGAAAAGAAAAAGTCCGCATAGCGGATGGGTGCTTAGCCACTATTTCTAGAATAGGTTCTATTAAATGTACTACCACCATAAATCTAGCTTTAGTTCTTCATGTTCCTAGCTTTCCTATTAATCTTTTGTCTGTTAGTTCCATTACTAATCCCTTAATTGCAAAATTGAATTTTTTCCTACTCATTTCATATTTCAGGAGTTGAAAATAGGGAGAATGATTGGCAGCGGTAGATTGCAAGATGGCTTGTATCTTCTGGATGACAGTTGTGGTCTCTCAAATCCTGGTCCCAACTAAGCTTTGTTAGGATATTTTATAAGTGCTGAACAAGAGATCATCTAGTAGCATAGGCGATTAGGACATCCTTCTTTTTCTGCTTTATAAAGGATATATCCTATTTTGTTTAGACAATGCAAATCTGAATTGCTGGTTTGTGATGCTTGTGAATTTGCTAAACACACGACATTCTTATGCTCCAATAAATAATAAGAGTTTGATTCCTTTCATAACTATTCATTTTGATGTATGGGGGCCTATCCAAACAAGTTTTTTGTCTGGTTATCGATGGTTTGTCATTTTTATTGATTGTTGCACTAGATTGACTTGGGTTTACTTGATGAAAGCAAAAAATGAAGTATTTTTTTGCTTTCAACAGTTTCACGAGATGATTTGTACACAATTTGATGCTTAGGTTAAGATTCTAAGAACTGATAATGGTACTGAATATATAAATAGAGTCTTTCGTGCCTATTTAGGTTCAAATGGAATTGTGCATCAGACTAGTTGTGTTAATACTAGTGCACAAAATGGAGTGTCAGAGAAAAAGAATAGACATTTACTTGAGATGGCTCGATCCCTTATGTTTACTATGAATCTTCCTATACCTTACTGGGGGGATGCTGTTCTTTCTGCAGCATATTTTATCAATAGAATGCCTCTTAGAATACTGAACTTTAAGAGTCCTTTAGAAGTTTTATAGGGTAGTAATTCTTATACTGTTCCCCCAAAGATCTTTGGTTGTTTGTTTTGTTCATAAGACAAATGTTGGAAAGTCGGAACCTAGAGCTCTTAAATGTGTATTTGTGGATTACTCTAGTACTCAAAAGGAATATAAATGTTACCATCCACCTTTAAGAAAATATTTTATGAGCATGGATGTCACATTTAAGGAATTTGAGCCTTATTTCTCCACTCAGTCACCTCTTTAGGGAGAGCATAAGAATGAAGAGGTGTCCTCCTCATATTACCCTTTTCAGAGGGAGATTCTTAGGCTTGGGACAGACCTTAATGAGGATAATAAGGACCAACTACCTCAACTCCTAGGGAGATTGGATAGACTGGATTTGAAAACTTACACACGTCGGAACAAAGACAATACAACCATTGAGCATGATATACCTGATCAACCGACATCCTTGAATTCAGTTCCTAAACATTCTGAAGATATATGTGGTGAGTCTTCTTTGATCCTTGATGATTCTAATCCTAATTCTTCTTTTGATGATCTTGATGTTCCCATTGCTATCATAAAAGGAGTCAGAACTTGTACTAAACATTCTATTTCTAATTTTGTTTCCTATGATTCTTTATCTCCTTCTTATAAAGCTTTTGTCTTGTCTGTTTCTTCTGTTTCTATCCCACAAGGTTGGAAGGAAGCATATCTTGATCCAAAATGGAGGGCAGCCATGGTTGAGGAGATGAGGGCTTTGGCAAAAAATGAGACGTGGGACCTTGTTACTTTTCCATTGGGAAAGAGACAAGTGGGATGCAAGTGGGTGTTCACAGTAAAACATAGGGCTGATGGTTCAATTGAAAGGTACAAGGCCAGGCTAGTGGCAAAAGGCTTTACACAGACTTATGGAGTAGATTATCAGGAGACCTTTGCCCCTATTGCGAAGATGAATACTATCAAAATCCTGTTATCCTATGCAGCAAATCTTGAGTGGGACTTACAGCAGTTTGATGTCAAAAATGCTTTTTTGCATGGAGATTTAGAGGAAGAAGTGTACATAGAGATTCCTCCAGGATTTAATGATGAAAAAGACCAAAGAAAATGTTTGCAGATTGAAGAAGGCATTGTATGGCCTGAAGCAGTCACCAAGAGCATGGTTTGACAGATTCAGTAAAGCCATGATTTTTTTTGGCTACCATCAAAGCAATGCTGATCATACCTTGTTTATGAAACACTGTAGAGGTAAGATCACATTACTTATTGTTTATGTTGATGATATAGTTGTGACTAGAGATGATAAAGAGGAGATTGTCCATTTAAAAAGGTTTTTAGTCCAAGAATTTGAAATTAAAGATTTAGGTAAGCTACAGTATTTTCTTAGAATAGAGGTTGCTAGGTCAGACAAAGGGATCTTTATTTCTCAGAGAAAATATATTCTAGATCTTCTGAAAGAAACTAGCATGTTGGGATGTAAACCTGCAGATTCTCCTATTGAGGCTAATCACAGATTGCAAGTAGGAGTTGGGAACTCAGTTGACTTGGGAAGATATCAAAGGTTAGTTGGGAGATTGATTTATCTCTCACACGCTATACCAGATATAGCTTATGCTATTAGTCTGGTGAGCCAATATATGCATGATCCTCGTGAATCTCACTTAGAAGCTGTGTTTCGTATTTTGAGTATCTGAAATCTGCACCAGGGAAAGGACTACTTTTCTCAAGGTATGGCCACCTATAGGTAAAAGCTTTTACAGATGCAGATTGGACTGGATCTTTTGATGATAGAAGATCAACATCTGGTTATTGTACATTTGTTGGAGGTAACCTAGTTACCTAGAAAAGTAAGAAACAGAATGTGATAGCAAGATCAAGTGCAGAAGCAGCATATAGAGCTATGGCTTACGGTATCTATGAACTATTGTGGTTACGAAAATTGATGAAAGAGTTGAAGTTGTTAGAAACAAATAGTTTATCCTTATTCTGTGACAACAAGGTTGCTATTAATATTGTCCACAATCCAGTTTAGCATGATCGGACCAAACACAGAGATTGATCGGCACTTCATAAAGGAGAAGATAGTGGATGGCTCATTATCTGTTTCTCATGTGACTTCGAAGGAGCAGTTGGCTGATGTATTTACTAAGGGACTAAGCAGTAGAGTATTCCACACTTTAGTTTGCAAATTGGGCATGTGTGATATCCATGGACCAACTTGAGGGGGAGTGTTGGAATCCCATGATTATAGGAATCTCAAGTTATGGTATCTATTGAAATCCCATGATTTGCTCGAATCCTATGATTATAGGAATCCTAAATTATGGTATCTTTTATTATGGTATCTGTTGAAATCCTATGATTATAGAAATCTAAAATTATTAGGAATTAATTTCAGTTTCTGTATATAGCTGATTCTCCTAATTATTTTTGTTTTCTTTTGTAATTATTTAGCTTCTTATTCTAGGACTAATTAATGTATATAAATAGGAGCTATGTAAAGAGCATTATGATTCAGAAAAATATACAAATTTTTTTTTCAATTTTTTTTATTTTCTTCAATATATGTATATATATATTTTGTATGTTAATTATATTAATTAATTATTAGAGTTGATCAAACACCCGATTAGATCGGGCTCAGGTTGGGCTCCATAATGGAAGTTAGGCTTAATGTCTATATTTAGGCCTGGCCAGGCCCGAACATTAGGCTTACATTTTTGCCCAGGCTCGGCCTAATTCGAAGAGCTAATCATAGACTTGCCTACTAGGCCTGGTTTCCTCTTCCCCCCTACTATTATAGGCTAAGTACAATACAATTTTGTAATGCAGAATAATATTTAAATTGTGCATTTTAGACAAACAACATAATTTATTACCCTCGACATGTTGCAAAAATTGTTATAATCAGTACATTTAGGCCAGCCAAAAATTTAAGCCAAATAAATAAAATGATTTGTACATTGAAGCCAATAGAAAGAAACTTAAATGTCCCATATATCTAAGCCCACAAAATTAAATATTACAATGACCCTTATACAATGAAACATTATTGTCCGATTAAAAATTGCATTTCAATAGAAGAAATTACAAATTTAGACAAAGTACAAATTGCATTGTCCCATTAACATTACAACAAACAAATTGCAATCAGAACTAAGTGAAAAGCAACCATAATTCTTGAAGCCGCTTCAATGGTAAAAGAGCATCCTTGCTACTTCTAAATCTTAGAACCTATGGACACAGAATTTAAACATTAACAACCATTAATGATTGAACATGAATAATTGTTGGTGTTATTAATAGAATACCTACTTGACTGAATAATCCCTCTTCCATCTTTTCCTCCTCATCCTCATCCTCTGTAGAAGATTCTTCCATGTTAGCCTCTAAGCCCAATTGTCCTAAAAAATTTAAAAGCAAATAAATATGAAATGAAAATTAGTTTATTCATATATATGTTAGTTTAAATCATATGGCTGAATCCAAGAAAATGGTGATGAAAAGTTAGATGATGATAGATTGTTTAGCATATCACATATTATATTTAAATTAGAGTTGATCACAGGCTAGGTGGTTTGCCTAGCCCGAAATTTAGTGGGCTTGGGCACTAAAAATAAGCCCATTGGATGGGCTTGGGCAATAAAATAGGCCTGATCGGCCTGATCAAAATGTCAGGCCCGGCCTGGGTTAATTAAAAAATGGCCTGGCCCGGCCCTAGAGTTTATGTATATATTTTATATGTCAATTATATTAGCTAATTATTAGAGTCGATCAAACACCTAGTTAGGTCGGGCTCCGGTTGGGTTCCATCATAAAAGTTAGGCCTGATGCCTATGCTTAGGCTTGGCCTGGCCTAAATATTGGTCATACATTTTTGCCTAGGCTCGGCCCAGTCTTGAAGAGCTAACCCAAGGGCTGCCTACTAGGTCTGATTTCCCTTTCCCCCCACTATTATAGGCTAAGTACAATACAATTTTGTAATGTACAATAATGTTTAAAAATGGTGCATTTTAGCCAAACAATATAATTTAGTTCCCTTAAGATGTTGCAAAAATTGTAATAATCAGTACATTTAAGCCAACCAAAAATTTAAGCCAAATAAATAAAATGATTTGCACATTCAAGCCAATAGAAAGAAAGTAAAATGTCCCATGTATCTAAGCCAAAAAAGTTAAATATTACAATGACCCTTATTAAAAATTACATTCCAACAATTGAAATTACAAATTTAGACAAAGTACAAATTACATTATCCCATTAACATTACAACAAACAGACATTACTCTGCAATCAAAACTAAGTGAAAAGCAACCATGATTCTTGAAGCCACTTCAATGGTGGAAGAGCATTCTTGCAACTTTTAAATCTTAGAACCTACGAACACAAAATGTCAACATTAACAACTGTTAATGATTGAACATGAATAATTGTCGGTGTTACTAATAGAATACCTGCATGAGTGAACCATCTAATACCTTTTCCATCTTTTCCTCATCTTCATCCTTGGTAGAAGATTGTTCCATGTTAGCTCCTAAGATACCTGATTGTCCTAAAAATTTAAAAGCAAATATATATTGTTGGTGTAGAATCTGGTTGACGCCGGATCGAGCTGGAGTTGAGGAAGAAGAGTTGCCGCTGGTGACCTGCAAAATAAAGTTCCGTCCGGAGTCGGTGGTGGTGGCTTCGGTAGGATCCTCCGATGATCAAGTCAGCTCTTCTGACCAACAAAAGTGGAGTGCTCAGAAAAAAACTCAGCAGAGTTTTGGAAAGAAGAAGAGAGTTTAGAGAAAACGTATCTGGAGGATCCCTTTTATAGATGGAGCCCGGAGCAGACTGATAGTGATAGCCGTAGCCGTTCGATAGCTGGCCGCTCGGGGCCACGTGGGATTTGTTACGGAGAGGGGTGCCGCCTGTAGCAGACTGATAGTGACAGCCGTAGTTGTCTGGTAGCGGGCCGGTCGGGACTGTGTGAGGTTTGTTACGAAGAGGGACGCCGCCTGTAGCAGACTGATAGTGACAGCCGTAGCCGTCCGGTACTGAGCCGCTCGGGGCCACATGGAGTTTGTTACGGAGAGAGGTATCCATTGTCGTGATGTGTCGTTTCGTCGAGATTTAATAGTCGAAATTCGGAGGAAGCAGGCGTCGGTTGGTGAAGAGTTTTGACATACATCAATTTCAGAGGAGTTTGGACTTCTAAAGAAAACACGGCTAGAGGGAATCATTCGGAAGGAATGCTAGTTGAAATTTGAAAGTAATCCACTAGAGGAATCTGGATGGAGTTCGACTGATGGAGAAGTCCAGAAGGAGTCTGACTGAAGGAGAAGTTCGGAAGGAGTCCAACTGATGGAGAAGTTCGGCTGAAGGAAAAGTCTGAGACAAGTTCAGTTGAAGGAGAAGTTTGGACAAGTTTAGTTGAAGAAGTTCAGAAGGAGTTCGGTTGCTGGAGGAGTCCGAGAGGGGTTCGGCCGTTGGAGGAGTTCGGCTGCTTGAGGAGTCTGGGAGGGGTTTGATCGCAAAAGGAAGAATTTTCGATCGAAGCTCTTCCATGATTACCAGTTACATTAGGCTAAGCATCAGACTGGACTTCGGCGGGAGCGAAATTTATCCCCAACACTAGTCCCCCCACTTTCGAGTTCGAAATTCGAAGAAAGGGAGTACAAAAAAGATGACTGTCGAAGTTTTTTTCAGGCTCTGCACCCATTGAAATTGAAGCTCGGGGGAGATCTTCTATTGAAGTTGAAGCTCGGGAGAGATCTTATCTTCGGTTGAAGTTGAGAGATCTTATCTTCTTTTAAAGTTGAAGCTCGAAAGAGATCTTATCTCCAGCCGAGGTTGAAGGAGATCTTATCTCCTGTTGAGGTTGAAGCTCGGAGGAGATCTTATCTCTGGCCGAGGTTGAAGTAGATCCTATCTTCTATTAAGATTGAGGCTCGGGGGAGATCTTATCTCCGGTCCGAGGTTGAAGAAGATCCTATCTTCTATTGAAGTTGAAGCTCGGAGGAGATCTTATCTCCGACCGAGGTTGAAAGAGATCCAAGTTGAGGGAGAAGATTTATCTCCAGCCAAGGTTGAAGAGATCCTATCTTCTGTTGAAATTGAAGCTCGGGGGAGATCTTATCTCCGATCGAGGTTGAAGGAGACCCAAGTTGAGCTCAAAGAAGATTTATCTTCAGAAGATTGAGAAGATCCTTATCTTCTATTGAGGTTGAAGCTCGGAGGAGATCTTATCTCCAGCCGAGGTTGAGGCTCGGAGAGATCTTATTTTCGACCGAGATTGAAGGAGATTTTATCTTCTGTTGAGGTTGAAGGAGATCTTATCTCTTTTGGTTGAGCTTGGGGGAGATCTTATCTCCAGCCGAGTCGGGAAGCTCGAGGGAGATCTTATCTCCAACCGAGTTGAAGGAGATCTTATCTCCTGTTGAGATTGAGTTCGGGAGATCTTATCTCCAGTCGAGTCGGGGCCTCTCTTCTCAATCTAAAATGAACGAGGCCTTCGACTTTGTTCACGTTAGGACGAGGTTCTCCTCCTGTTCCTAATGGACTGTAGGGGCACATAAGGGCCATTGAATGGGCCTCTCCCCTCCTCTATCTTAAATAACGGAGGTCTTCGACTTGCTCATGTGTTAGGACGAGGTTCTCCTCCTATTCCTAACATGGCAATAGGGGCACAGATGGGCCGTTGAATGGGCCTCTCCCCTCCTCCTATCTTAAATAATCGGAGGTCTTCGACTCACCTGTCTTAAATAATCGGAGGTCTTCGACTTGCTCATGTTAGGATGAGGTTCTCCTCCTGTCCCTAACATGGCACTAGGGGCATAATGGGCCGTTGAATGGGCCTCTTCTCCTCCTGTCTTAAATAATCGGAGGTCTTCGACTTGCTCATGTTAGGACGAGTCTTCGAGGTTCTATCCTTTCCTAACATGGCCACTTTTGATTGCTTCTTTTCTGTCGTCACATAGTTTTTGCACCAAGAAACAATAATGTTAAGATGGAGGAGTTTTATTTGAAGGAAAATTACTGCTAGTACTTCTCAGATTTTCTGAATTCTAAGATCGTGGGAGCGTTGTTCCTCCGAGCTCTTTCAGGCGATAAGCTCTGGGCTGGACGACCTCCTCTTATTTCATATGGATCTTTCCAATTTGGGGCAAGCTTTTCCTGACTCTGAGGCTGAGAGATGGTGGCTTGTCGAAGCATTAAGTCCTCCAGAGATAATGTTGATGATGCCGAGAGGCAGTCGATCTCCTTATTATTCCTCCCTCCTTGGTGGTTCTAGTTGCGACAGTGCCCTCGGTCGATCTTCTCTTGCTTCAGGTCGGCATCTGATGAATCGACCCAGCCGGCCTCTCCTGATGAGCTCCTCGATCTTGTCTTGGAGCTGAATGCATTCTTCAGTATCGTGGCCGTGATCATGATGATACAAATAGTACTTGCTTCGATTGTGCTTGTTTGGGGGAGATCGTAATTCTTCTGATCTTGATAGCTGATTCTTAATTTCCATCAGAACTTGAGTTTTAGGAGCATTAAGGGGGGCATAGTTGTGGAACATTCTAGGAGAACTTCTTTGCGCCCTTCTGTCGGGGATTCTTTGACGATGAGCTCAAGGAGTTCGGGCTTGCTTGCGCTCGGAGGGAGTTCGTGAGCATGGCCGAACTTCATTCGGTCCTCTATCAGTTGCGGGTTTCTTAGACTTGTCCGCCTGCTCTCTTACGGCTTCCTCATCTTTCAATTTGAAGGCTTCTTCTGCTCGGGCATATCCCTCAGCCCGAGCTAGCAGATCGGCAAAGTCCCTGGGGTACTTCTTCTCCAAGAAGAACAGCAAATCGTTCTTCTGAAGGCTATCCTTAAGTGCAGCCATTGCAACAGACTGATCCAACTTTCGGATCTCAAATGCAGCAGCATTAAATCGGGTGACGTAAGCCCGGATAGATTCTTTCTCCTTGATATTCATCAGAGAATCCGAATCTCGGCACGGACGTCGGCTGCTGACGAAGTGAGCTGCAAACTGATGGCTCATCTGAGTCAAAGGAGAAGATCGTACCCGACTTTAATGCCGAGTACCAGTTTCTTGCTGCTCCCTTTAAGGTAAATGGAAAAGCTTGGCATAAGATGACGTCTAGTGCGCCATGGAGCAGCATTATAGTTCGGAAGGTCTTCAGGTGATCGATCGGATCAGAGGTTCCATCATAGCTTTCAAATTGGGGAGTTTGAAGTTCGGCGGAACGAGCTCTTGCATAATTCGGGGAGAGAAAGGGGGGATCGGTGCGGACGTCGTCATGATGAGCCGGGGCAACGTGGTGGAGTTCCTTAATCCGTCGATCCATCTCCCATAGTTTCTGATCGAGGACATCATCTTGATCGCAGATCTTGGAAGGTTTCTGGCTGAAGATGGGGAAGGTTTTTTTCGAAGAAGAATCACGATCCGAACAAGGATCCTCTGCTCTTTATTTTTCCTTCCCAGAGGCGACGGGTATGCTAGCCCAAGTACTCTTCCTTCGGATCCGGTTTCTGACATCCCGATGGCGGGTTTCCTGGTGGAATCGCCATCGGAGGCTGCCGCATAGTCTGCACCATCTCGGTGAGGTTCTGAATCCGCTGCATCAGCAGGTTAAACTGCTCCAGATCTACCGTGGCCGTCGGTGGAGGTTGAAGCGCCGACGCTGGAGCAAGGAACGGATCTGGATCTGGCTCGGATCTTGAAGAAGAAGATCCACAGGATCGGTTGAGCACTCCTTTAAGAACAATGGTACTTCAGGAACAGAGGGCCCTCCTTCTAGCGCCAATCCTGTTGGTGCAGAATTTGGTTCGACGCTGGATCGAGCTGAAGTTGAGGAAGAAGAGGTCGCCGTTGGGGACCTGCAAAACAAAAGTCCCATCCGAAGTTGGTGGTGGTGGCTCTGGCAGGACCCTTCAACGATCAAATCAGCTCTTCTGGCCAACAGAAATGGAGTACTCAGGAAAGAATTCAGCAGAGTTTTGGGAAGGAGAAGAGAGCTTAGAGAAAACGTATCTGGAGGATCTCTTTTTATAGATGGAGCTCGGAGCAGACTGATAGTAATAGCCATAGCCATCAGGTAGCTGGCCACACTCGGGGCCGCGTGGGATTTGTTACGGAGAGGGGCGCCGCCTGTAGCAGACTGATAGTGATAGCCGTAGCCGTCCGGTAGCTGGCCCACTCGGGACCGCATGCATGGTTTGTTACGGAAAGGGGTGCCGCCTGTAGCAGACTGATAGTGACAGCCAGCCGTCCGGTACTGAGCCGCTCGAGACCACGTGGAGGGGTGAAGAGCTTTGACGTATATCAATTTCAGAGGAGTTCGGACTCCTAAAGGGAATAGGCTAGAGGGATCATCTTGGAGGAATACTACTTGAAATCTGGAAGTAATCCGTGGAGGAATCCGGATGGAGTTCGACTGATGGAGAAGTCCAGAGAGTCACTGTGACAACTCGACTGATGGAAAGTCGAGAAGTTCATGGTGGAGAGCGGCGGAGGAGGTCGACTGGCGAGCCGTTTGGCTAAGAAGTCTGAAGGAGTTCGCTTCTGAGGAACGACTGAAGGAAAGTCCGATAGGTTGACTCCTAAAGAAATTGACTGAAGAAGTCTAGGATCGGCCCGGAGGAACCGACCGAAGGAGAAGTTCGGAATGAGTTCGGCTCATTGAGGAATCCGCGAAAGAAGTCCGAAAGGAATTCAGCTCCGAAAAAGTTCGATAGAGTTCGGCCGCTGTAGGAGTTCGAAGGGTTCGGCCTTGGGATCCGAGGGGTCGGCTGCTGGGAATTCGGCGGGGTCGGCCGTTGGAGGACAATTTCCCGGATCGAGCTTTTCCATGATAAGTGCATTAGGCTAAACATAGACTGGGCTTCGATGGTAGCGGTTTATTCCAACGCATAATAAAACGAAAAAAAATAGTTTATTCAAATATATATTGGAGAAGAAAATAAGAATATGAAAATATTTAAAAAATTATCTAATGAGAAGCTTTATGCATGCAACCACTCCTCATGACATGCAATTGCTTGAATTGTCTTTGGTGAAAGTGAACTTCGTTAAGGGTTTATCAATTTTTTTTTGCCATACAATAGGCAGATTTTGAAGGGATTGCTGATATGAGAATGGATAAAACATCACGAGCCAACAATGCAAGCTCGGGCAAAGGACATCAGGCATCTCTCAAATACCTTAAAATATCAAGATTACAATGCAGCCCAAGGTTTTGCCTCTCCAAGTAAACATCTAACTGTGTCTTACCTTGATCAGGTTTTCATTTTTTTACTCAAAAATAGTTCATAATGTTAAAAATTATCTCCATCACTCTTTCCAACACCACCACCACTCAAAGTTCCAACCTTGGGAGAAGAGATTGAAGTTGAATGCAACCTATAGTCCTCAAACAAATCATGCAAAGTATTCTTAATGTTCTGAACCATCTCCCTGGCACCAATCTCGCTATAAAGTTTAGAGTAATAATGTTCAACTAACTCTAAGTTTCAATGGAGATCTAGAACTGTAGTACAAGATAAAATCAGAATGTGCTCTGACCAATACTTGTTAAATTTTACTTGCATCTCTCTGACAACATCAACCATGAAATCATGTGGTCTATTAGCAGCCTCTATCAATTTCATTGTGAATCTCCCACACCCTCCTAAAATAAATGTTGACTGTTGGCTGATTACTGACAGAAAACTGGTTAGTCACATATAAAACACTTTCAAAATTGTGAGGAATAGCTACCTTTTTTCACTTGTCTTAAAAAAGTGCAAAGATTCTAAATTCTTTATCATGATGTTCCCAATGATCTAAAATAGGCTTGAAATAGAGAGCATGGTCAAGCATTAACAAAGTATAATTCCATCTAATATACCAATCAAAATGCAATCTTTTTCTGATATTCAAATGGAAACTTTTTTTAGCAATTTCATAAAACTTCTTCTTTGGAATTAAATGTACTGGGACATTTTATTTTCATTCTACTAGCTTGAATTACAATTCTTGTTTTTTTGTTGGCTTAAGTTTTGGTTGGCTTAAATGTACCGATTATTGCAATATTGCAACATGTTGAGGGAATGAAATTATATTGTTTGGCTAAAATATAGTGTTTAGACGTTATTTTGCATAACAAAATTATGTTGCACTTGGCATATGGTAGTGGGAGGAAAGAAGAAATCGTGCTTGGTGGGTGGGCCTGGAATTGGCCAGGTTGGGCTTGAGCATAGGCATTGAGCCTAACTTCTAATGTACAGCCCGGCTTGGCTTGGTGTTTGATCAGCTCTAATATAGTCTCAAGGGCCCGGTTTGGGTTGGCTTGGCCTGCCGTTCGATTACGAATGACCAAATAAAAACAATTTTTGCAATTATAATTCTAATTGCAACATTTCCAATTGTAGCCTATATCTGAACTGCAGACAAACAAATGACCCCTCAATCAAACCAGCAGAGAAGGGCCATATTGCACATGGAAACATTTATCTGTCCAATTAAGCCTTAAGTGGTTATACTTTTATAGCAAGCAAATGTTGAGCTGCAATATTCACCATCATTTATTAAACTTAATAAGGAAGCCAATTGGATGCAAGCTATTTTTAGTTGTTGTAGGTTAGGATATAATGGTCTCTTCTATTATCAATGGTCATGTTTCCACTATTTATCGTTGCTTGGTTCAATGATGACCATTGTAGCATTGCCTAGTTTGCAGCCATGATAAGTGTCACAGTCCTTGCCAAACAATTATGGTCGTCTTAGAATTACTTCAACTTCTCATTGTTTAGGGTAATACCCCTCAAATTCAGCTTTTCTCTTTCCAGTTTTTGTCCTGATCCTTTGTATGCCAATTAGTTTATAACTGATTTCCTTTACCTTAGTCAGTTTTGCATGTCAGCTTTCCCTTCATGTTTATATATATGGGCCACCACATCCTTTCCTTAAAGACAAATATATTATCTTGTAACTTGCATGCTTTTTAGCTTAATTGGCATTCCTTTGACGCAGAAGTATGACTTTTATAAATTTGGAATTTCTGTATTATATTTGATTGCACCACATGGACTTTTGGTCCATTACATGTACGTATATCTTTTGAGGACATTTGTTTGCAGAAGTTTACTTTATAATTGGAATCCGTATGATTATTGTTGTGCCTCATGTACTTTTGGTCCAATTAATGTGATAACTCTTTGGAGACATCTTGTTGCCAGTTATAAATATAACATAGAAGGAGGTTCTAGGATATCAAAATGCATAAGAAAATTAAGGTATCATATACATGAATTCTCTCTGGGAAATTTTTTTCAGTATTTCTCTAGCAATAAAGCAAATAGCACCATTGATTCATCTGCATTGATTCTTATCGTCAGTGTTGTTGCAAGACCACGTCAGCTGTTAGTTTTGCAGAAGTGGGCCTGGTGGTCAAATGTAAATAAAGGTTTGTTGACTTGGTAATTCTTATGTCATTTTTGCTTTTAGTCTTTAATAAATCTTAAGCTCTCTAGTTGTGTATATACAGTACCAACAGGGACTTCCTTGTAGATGGGTAGATTGCTGCTGCAAAAAACTTGACTTCCATACTTTATTATTCCCGTTTATCTTGGATTTTGCTTTCTTGGTCAAGCTATCTGGAAGTTTTTGTCCCCTTCTTATTTTGAACAGCTCAACAAAATTTGCAATCAACTCACTATGGCATGATTCAAAGTTGTTCTCTTGGCAGAGAAATATGCATCTTTAGGGATGCAAAAAGACAGGAAGTTTCAATCAATATGACATCATTTTATTTTAGTTTCTCTTTTTCAGGCATTTTTTTTCTCTCCAAATGTCGCAATTTTTTTGTTGCTTCCATGCTGTTTTATTTGCTGAATTATGTTCTATTCCATCTATTCACTGAAATAGCTTGTTATTGCAAGGTGAACACTAAGTAGACATGCGCTTTAATAAATGCTAAAACAAGCACATTGGCTTAGCGAAAAAGAAGTCAGGGAGAGAATACTTCAAAACGGTTGTTGTTGAGCACGTTTTATGCAGTCTGAATGATTAAATTGAGTCTGCTGAATGCCATTTGTTTTCTTTCTCATTCAATATAACCCATTTCCACTTTTTTGTTGAAATGTTCTACATATTAAAAATGTCAGGTATAGATTCCATATTCTAATTGCAGAAAAAAATCGTATCAACAAGGATGGGAGATTGTAATTTCATCAACAAAGACCAGGAACACAAAAGTAAGCTATTTTCATGTACTGCCACTTTTCATTTTTCTCCTATGTTATTAGCCACTTTTCAGGTGCACCTACCTACTATTTTCAGGTAACATTGAGGATGCACTGGAGAAAACTTTTGCAGGTACTGAAATTTTTGTTTTCTGCATAATTGTCTTGTTCAAACCATGATTAACATATCCATGTTATCTTATTATTACGTTTGGCATTGATTTTCTTAAACAGGCTATGTATAGACGCCTTGCCTCATATGTGACTCCACCCACCTCCTCAGAGAGCACAAGAAAAAGATAGAAAAATTGTAAGCCATTATCTCTCTACTGCTTTATTTAGTCAAAACAGATGTCCTTTTTTGTCTCTATTTCTTTCTTGTTATTGATTGATGGTATCTTGCTTCAGTCGGCATGGCTGCCAGTGTTGTTTTGACTGCATAATTAATTCTTTGGCGTTCTGACAAATTTGAGTAAAGCATCAATTGCAATACTTTTCCTGGAAACATTTTGCTTGTGACTATTTTACAGTTTGGAAAAGTTAGATTAGAATGAGGAGAAAATTATTTTATTTACATTGGTTAAATTTAGGGCCATAATATTGACCTTTGATTCATACTGTGAAGGGCTGCTACTTGGAGGAACAGAAGGATACGGAACAGGAAAGTTATCTCACAGAAAAGGCCTTTAGGAGAAACAAAGAAAAGTGTGGATGACCCTAGAAGTATGTGCTTCCAATGCAAAATCAACTTAAAGATAATGATTGTTTTTAGATGATTTTGATATCTGATCTGAAAATTTTGTGAATTTCGAATTGTGTACGTGTTACTGCACTCTAAAAGTGTTTCAGAGTGTAATCAGTGTCCCATTAATTCGAGGCAGCGGCAGCTTTTTCCCAAAGGTTTGGTCCCTGCTGATATACTTGAGTGCAGTCCAGGAAATTACGCGTATGAATGACCGGGATTCATTTCAGTTTATTTGGGTTTTAGTTTCTTATTTATTATAATTTAATATTTGGTTATAGATTTTTTCCATAGCGAAGTTCTTTGGAGTCTAATGAAGTAGTCATTATGGTTAGGTTGGATATAAAGAGAATTGGGTTATAATAATCATTGTTATAAATCAATGATTTGACGGTAATTTGAGTGTATTTTCCATCTATGGTTCCATGAGATGGGACTTTTTCTACTTTTATGCAAGGTTTGTAGTTATCTTTTGGTTAGGAAGTGAATATTTTAATATCATACAGAACTGATGTCCTATTTTGTTTCAAAATATTTAAGTTATACCAATTTTGTGGGCCCTAGTAATGATAAGACAACATTATTCTATGGCGTTTGGTTTCTGGTGTCATAAATGTAGGTTCATTGTAGGACTGATGAATTCGTATGTTTATGAATTATATTGAATAAGTAGCTCTGTGTGTGGGTTTTTATTTTTTCCCCTCTATTGGTATCTTTTCACTCTCTATTCTTCTTTTTCAGTCTATTTTATCATTGTCAACCTTAAGATGCTAGGGCGATTGTATATATGTTTTATCCTTTTGATGCATGTGGGTAAAAAAAATCTATTCCCCCTTGACAGAATTAAAGAGCATTATACTTTTTCTTTGATAACTTCGTTCTTCCTTTAGGTTGAATATTGCAAGGGGTTGCTAGAAGAAGCTGATGGATCCATATTGTTGTTAATACAATTACACTCCATGGAAGTGATTGTCTGTAAATTATAACAGAATCACAATGTATCTTTGGTTGGTGATACATCGTTAAACCAGAAAATCTTTCTACACTGTTCCAATTTATTGTAAATGATCATTCATTCAATTTTGCTTACCCAGCAAGATTCACCTCAGCCACAATGGTTACTGAATTAACATTTTTGAATTTATAATGCACATAATAAATGGATTTGTGGGGTTATGACCAATCTGCTGGGAAATTATGACGAATAGACTGAACCCATATTGTATGTTTAGGGCTTTAATTTTTTATTTTTAATAATTTTAGTGTAGATGTAAATTGTTGAATAGATCTGGCATTCACTTTAGATGTGTTTGGATGCACAGGCATGCGGTAACTGGCAGATTAAAGCTCGAAATGCAGCAGGAGATTTAAATGGTGTTGTAGGGCCTCATATCCAAAAATATGCACTGCGGATGCTTGGTGATTTGCTACCAGACATTGTTCTCATATGAATCAGATCCACTCATACTGTGGAATGAGGTTTAATTATATGTTAAACCAATAATAGAAATATGAGAATCACCAGTTTGGAGCCTGTGTCAAGCCAGAGTCTGGGTGAGTTCAAGCTGATTTAATTACACAGAAAAACAATACTGGATTCATTCGTTATTTTGAGCTTGCTGGAGCTGCTCAGGATTCAACTGACAAGCTGTGATTAAAAAGAAGAAGAAAAAGAAAAAATAGCACTTCAGTCTATCGCGGTGCCAAGCCATTCGTTAAAGCTAATTAAACTGCACACTCCAAAGTCATATAGGAACGTTGAATTTGAATAGGCTCTCCACTGAGACTCCCATGGAAAGTGATCTGCTAGGTGTTATATAATGCAGAAGAAGATATTGATCCCAAACTGGAGACTGGTTCTCTAAATCAAAAATTTATTGCAAGGTCAAGAGTGGTTCTCTTAGAGTTAACAAATACATGAATTCTATTAGTACAATGAGTAAATAGCAGCGAATAAAGTAGGATAAATTAAAGACTTGGGAGGTCACACATCCCGTCTCTGTTGAAGCTTCAGGCATGCATCTTCGATTCTTCCGGAATCTGATATGAAAGGACTCCCCGTTGCTCCATTATTTCCCTTTGACATTGATACTGTGCTCATAATTTTCAAGCAGCATTCTTGTGCACAAAACTTAAAAAAAATCCTACAAATGTTTATTACTTGTCTTACAGTGTTTGAAATGCCGCATTAAGATGATACTATAATTCCTAACTCTTATGTTGTGAATAGATTGTGATCAAAACAGAAAAATCAACAGAATTAAGGAATTTAGGCTATGTTGAAACTTGATGCTGAATGGGTTAACCAGGAGGTCACCATATTCAGCCTTGGTAACACATCCCTCAAACCATCTAACCATGATTAGAAATTATTAGCTGTCTGGTGTTACTCGTTTAACCGCAATGACAGAATGTGAGAAACTATACTTAATA
>QRFJ01004923.1:17527-48881 GCA_006176705.1 Cocos nucifera | reverse complement strand
CATATGGCTAGGAAGACCGAGTAATGGTGTAGTCAAACTATAACCACCCTCAAGGTGAACTGCCGATGCATCTCAGGTCAAAGAAACCAGACACACTATTGCAGCATCGAGTCAGTCATTGACGAGAAGGTAGACTTCCTAATGACTATTCGAGTGGTCACGCTCAGTGCCTCGTTTCTCTAACACGAGTACCTGTATTTCGTCCGGTGTCTCCAACACCGTAGACTCAAGACTCATCTACTAAAGAGAAACGATCGTACACCAACCTTCCGGATCAATCACCATCCTCGTGATGATCCTATGGTCGGGAGCTGTTTATGAGTTAATAATGATTATTCATGTCTTAAATTTTCAACTCTTGAAATATGAATTATCATTACCATTAACTCAAAGGATGTATACAAGACACTAAATACACGGATGTGATAGAAAATAACCCATTTATTGATTATAGTCAAAATTAAATTTGCCCCTAGAAGTGTATTACAAGTGTCAGCCAATTCTGGCTTCTTAGGACCATATATCTAACAATCTCCCACTTATCCTAAAGCCAATTGGCTACAAGGTCTAAGTCCCATCTTCTCAAGGTGGGCTTCGATCTTCTGTTGTCCCAACGGCTTTGTAAGTGGGTCTGCCACATTATCTGCAGAGTTGACTCTCTTGACCTCAACGTAACCTTTCTCAAGGTAATCGCGGATGAGATGATATCGCCGCTCAATGTGCTTGGACTTCTGGAGAACCTCGCTCCTTAGCAAGGGCTATGGCGCATTGTTGTCACAGTAAAGAGGAAATGGCATCTGAGGGCATTTACTCAATTTCTACAGCAACTTCTTTATACAGACACAGACTATCCTTTCACCTTTCTGTAGCCTCTGTGCAGCTATATATTCTGCTTCCATGGTGGAATCTGCTATCACAGTTTGCTTGGAACTCTTCCAGCTGACAGCTCCACCATTGCACACAAACAGACTTCCAAATGTCGACTTTCGATCATCTATATTAGACATGAATCCGAGTCTGTGATCCTTGAATTGGAGTTCTCCATTACCAAAAGACAACATCAATGTCCTTAGTTCTTCTCAAGTACTTAAGGATACATTTTCATAGAAGTCCAGTGTTCTTCACCTGGATTTGACTGATATCTGCTTGTGACACTCACAGCATGGGCTATATCAGTCGTGTACATAGCATGGCATATCAATGAGGCTCCCTATTGCAGAAGCATAAGGGATCTTGCTCATGCGTTCTATTTCCTCACTTGTGCTGGGGCACATCTTTTTGAAGATGAATACCATGTCCTGAAGGGTATTAATTTCCTCTTAGAGTTTTCCCATACTAAAACCTCTTTAGTACTTCCTCTATGTACATCTTCTGTGAAAGTCCTAGCATCCTTTTTGGTCTATCCCTATAGACCTTAATTCCTAGATAAAAGGATGCTTCACCTAGGTACTTTCATGGAGAATTCTTGGACAACACATCTTGACTGATGTCAACATGGAATATCATTCCCAAAAGGAGGACGTCATCCACGTACAATACGAGGAAGACAACAGCGCTCCACTGACTCTTTGAAAAACATGGTTCCTCTTCTTTTTGATGAAACCAAATTTTTGTTCACATCATTGAAACGAGTGTTCCCGCTCCGAGATGCTTGCTTAAGTCCATATATTGGACCTTTGCAGCTTGCAACCTTGTGATCAGTATCACTGGATGTGAAAACCTAGGGTTGTTCCATATAGATATCTTCCCTCAAGATATCCATTTAGGAATGCCTTTTTTCATGTCCATTTGCCATATTTCATAATGAAATAGGCTGCAACAGCAAGCAATGTGTGGATGGATTTTAGCCATAGCTACTGGGGAAAAGGTATCCTGATAGTCAATGCCTTCATGTGACTATAACCTTTTGCCACCAATCTAGCCTTGAATGTCTCCACATTCCCATCTGCACCAATCTTCTTCTTGAAGATCCATTTACACCAATAGGTACTATACCTTCTGGTGGATCTACCAAGGTCCAGACTTGGTTTGAGTGCATCGAATCGATCTCTGACTTCTTGCCTCAAGCCATTTCTCGAAGTCGATATCTGTATCGCCTCGTTGTAGGTTTTGGGTCATCACCATGACAACCATTACCTATGAGGAACATTTCCTCTACGTCCTCTGAAACAATACCTTAAGTATTTTCAGGGGATGGGAAACTCTTTTCGATCTACGAGGTGAGGAGTAGTGTTCTTATTAGCCTCAACCTGATTTGGTTCCAATTGGTCCTTAGCTCGTTCTGCTGTGATGACTTTCTCATCAAGCTTGATCTATTTTTCCAATGCTGCTATCTTGAAATAAACTTGTTTTCAAGAAATATGCATGGTCGACTCCATAATCAACATTATGGTCTTCTGGAATGTAGAAATAGTAATCCTAATGGACTCTTTAGGATATCCTATGAATCGAGCTCTGAAGGACCTAAACTCTAACTTATCCCTTGTTGTCTTTTGACAAAAGCCGAACAACCCAAAATTCTGAGATGACTCAGAGCTTGGTTCTTCCTGTGCCATATCTCATACGGTGTGGTAGGAACGGTTTTAGAGGGAACCCTATTCAGTAGATAAATTGAAGTTAACAATGAGTGTCCCCAAAGGAAATCAGGGAGATCTATGAAGCTCATCATGGATCGAACGATATCCAATAGAGTCTGATTTCTCCATTCTGAAACTCCGTTGAGTTGAGGTGTTCCTGTATGGAGTCCATTGAGAGACTATGCCATTTTCCTTAAGATAGTTCTAGGAATTCCCGGCTAAAGGTATCACCTCCTGATCTGATCGAAGAAACCTTAATGGGTTTTCCTATTTTGTTTTTCTACTTCAATGTCTGAATTCTTTGAACTTTTCAAAAGCTTCAGACTTATATCGTCTCATAAGATACACATACCCATACCTAGATAGATCATCGGTAAAGGTAATGAAGTAGACAAAATTGCCTCTAGTCGGCACATCGAATGGGCCGCACACATCAAGTATGTACTAGGGCAAGGAGATCTGTGGCCCTCTCCCCATGTCCACAAAAGGGAGTTTAGTCATTTTGCCTTGAAGAAGCAAGATTCACAAGTTGGATATGATTCAAAAGTCAATGACTCATAGCCCATTTTTCTCCATTTGTTATCCTATCTCTGCTATATGACCTATCTCAGGTGCCATAGATATCTGTCGTTTGACTACCCTAGGTTGTTTGGCATTCACGTTTTGCTCAATAGTTAAAAAGGTACATCAAATAGCAACTGATAAAGACCATTAACAAGGAAACCATTTGCATATTTTATTCTTTCATAAAGAATGTTACAATGGTCCTTAAAAAAAGGTGATCAAACCCTGAGGTGTATGTTGGCTATAGCATGTTCATTGTAGGAACTGGATTGCATCAAGATGGGATCTATCTACCTCGGTGGTAGAGGAGCAGCCCTATGATAATCATGAGAATCAAGTCCTGAAGCCCATGGCCATGGCAGAGTGAAATAATAGAAAGAGTTTCTATTTAGGTTTTCACATTGGACTCAAATCGAATGATTGTATCATATGACAGAGACTAGGGTTTGATGAGTTTACCTTAACCCTAATCTGATCGGGGCTCAAGATAGAAGAACTTAATCACACAGGTAGCTGCACCAAGAGGTTCACATTCAGCTCTGATGGGTTGCACCATATACTGCTAGGTGTCACTGGTGGATTTTGGGAGCAATTAGAATGATTTAGATGATCGATCATTCTAGATTTTCGAATCAGAAGAGTTCTGATCCATCGAAAGGAGTTTCGATGATGTCTATGATAGAGATCATGACATATCCCATTACTATACAGAACTGAACCTAACTGGGTCACACAAACAAGGGTTTGAATCTGGTGATCATCAATTGAACTGATCTAGTTCAATTGATCTGAATGAGATTCAATTAGGTTCAAGGAAATCGTGCTAGCACTCGATTGAACCTAACGTTCTTCTTTTACTATCACAAATAAGTTGTCCTGACTGAGCCAAAGGAGTTTGTGCTCAATTAGAGGCCTTCATATGGTCTAACTGGAGGTTATCCAAGTTAGAGAAGGTTGTCTTATTTTATAATACATGACCTGTCATTTTTGGTCACCTGCAATTTTTGCTCCTTTGACTTTGGTCAAAAGTTGACCTTTGACTGGTCAAATGTTGACCATAGACACTTTGACTTTTGTCCACGTGTCATGCACCTATTGGAGAACTGGTGGGGGACTGTCCCCCTGCCAAAACCTGGCAAGGAGGAGGGTGCACGCCACCCTAGGCATGCGCCCAAGTTGGAGGCGCCTTGGAGTCCTTGTTGGACAAGGACTCCACCTCCCTTTTGGATTCCAATCAGAGTTCTACTAAGAATCCAGTTTGACTGGTCTTAGGCGCCCTTTAAGGAGGAATCCAGGGGTCTCTATTCCCACCAATCAGATTTAGATCTGATTTCACAAAGGGTTGTGATTGGTTGGGAGGAAGAGGAGTTGGATCACGCTTAGTCTATAAATAAGACCCTACGCCCAACTCAGATTTAAATGCAATTAGAATAGAGATTTCCCACGCCCCATGGCTGCCTCTCCCCTCTTCCTCCACGCCTAAACTTCTCCTCCTTCTCCTCTCCACGTCCAAAAGAGTTTTGGACTTAGGTTGGTGCATTCCAGATCAAAAGAAAGGTGATCAAAAGAAGAAGGTTGCACTGCTACAAAGGATGACTGCTGATCTTCAAAAGGAGTTTTGAAGATCCTCCAGATCAAATCCAGATTTGATTTTTGAAGGCATGATAGAGAAGAAGAGGATCTCCAGATCCAACCCGAGTGGATACTGGTAGAGGCCAGGCGCTTGCGTGGCTAGATCCAGAGCCTTCCGCTGCAATCAGGATCATCTACAGGGTAATAGGATTACCCAAATCAGGTAAATTAAATTTGATTTAATTTATCTTATTTTATTTTATTTATTAAAATAATAAGAATCAGATCTGAAACATATCAAGATCTGATTGGAATCAAGAGAAAAATTTTTGAAATATATCTCTTGATTTGATCAGATCTAGACGAACCTGGACCGGGAAATCTGGATTTCCCTTCAATAGGATCTCCCCCAAGGCAACCTCGACCATAGGGGATTAGATCTCCCCTGAGGATCTCGGCCAACCTCGACTGTAGAAGATAAGATCTCCCCCGAGGCAACCTTGGCTGTAGGAGATAAGATCTCCCCCGAGCGCCCACATCAACCTTGGCTATAGGAGATAAGATCTCCCTCGAGGCAACTCGACTGTAGGAGATAAGATCTCTCCCGAGGCAACCTCGGCTGTAGGAGATAAGATCTCCCCCAAGTGCCCGCATCAGCCTCGATCGTAGGAGATAAGATCTCCCCTAAGGGTCCGAGCCAACTTCGGCTACAAAAGATAATATCGCCCTTGAGGAGCTCAACCTCCGATCTCGACCACCAGAGATGAGATCAACTTCAACCTCGGCTGAAGAAGGGATCTTCTCGAGTTTCAACTTCAACAAATGCGAAGCCCGAAAAAGAACTTCGACAGTCGCCTATTTTCGTACTCCCTTCCTTCGAATTTCAAACTCGAAAGTGGGGGGACAATTATTGGGATAACCCCCGCTCCTACCAAAGTCCAGTCTGATGCTCAGACTGGTGCAACCGATAGTCACAGAAGGGCTTCAGCGGACGAGCCTTAGCCGAGCTCCTTTAGTTGGCTGAACTCTTGAGAGGCCGAGCTCATTCGACCAAACTCCTCAACGGTCGTGCCTCGGCCAAACTCCTTAGCGGCCAAACTTCTTAGCGGCCAAACTCCTCAATGGCCAAACTCTAGTCGGACGCCTTCCAGACATCCCCTCGGTCAGGCTTCTTCAAGAGCCAGACTCCTCCCAGACATGCCTTCAGTCGGACTTCTTCAAGAGTTGGACTCCTCCCAGACAACCGCTCGGCCAGGCTTCTTTAAGAGCCAAACTCCTCCCAGACATCCCCTCGATCGAACTTCTTCAAGAGCTGGACTCCTCCCAGACACCTCCTTCGGCCGAATTCTTGGATCCCTTCTTCAGACGGACGCCTAGGGAAGCCAAACTCCTTCCGGGCTCCTTCAGCAATTGTTCCTCCCGGGCGACCCTCTCCAGCAATATTCCCTTTGGGAGTTTGAACTCCTCTAAAATGGGTACACGTCAAAGCTCTTCAAGCCTCCATTCAGCCCCGAGTGGCTCAGTATGAGATGGCTACAGCCATCACCATCAGTCCGCTGTAGATGATAGCGACCCGCTACCAGGCGGCGATGGCTATCACCATCAACCCATTGCAGGTGGCACTTCAGATGGTGCCTTCCCCCGAGACTGACTCCATTGGACCTCGAGCGACCAGCTACCTAATAGCTGTAGCTATCACCATCAAGCTCTACCTATAAAAAGGATCCTTCAGATATGCTAATCCAAAGCTCTGAGCTCTCCTCTCCTTCTCTAAACTCTACCGAACTCATTCCAGAGCACTCCATTCTTGTCGGCCAGAGCTGACTTGATCGTTGGAGGGTCCTACCGAAGTTTACCTCCACTCCAGCGGCAACCTCATCCACCTCCACTCTAGTTGATTTCGACGACGACCAGATTCTACGTCAACAGGTTCAATAACAAAATTGTATCAAAAATCCTAGGACTTCAGGATCTACTATTTTGCAAAAAAGTAAGTTTTCAATTTTTGATTAAGGACAAATGCGTAGCATCCCTATACACCATAAGAGCACCCCATCGAATGAAAAGAGAGGACCTTTAAACCCTTCTTACTCTTCTAATCGGACAACCAAGGAAAATGCCTTAATAAAAAATATAAACTATACTACAAAACTATTAGATCTAAAGTATATAAATGTTACATGATTTAATATCTAATCTATACATATTTTGCATACATCTCATATATCAAATTTAATATTTAAATTTATGTTTCAGATCTGATTACATCTAATGTAATATCTAAAAATAAAATTTTAAATGATCTCATCAAAAAAAAAAAATTTAATCTAGATTACTCATGGAATAGATCTATTGAACTAGTCTAGACATGCATTGCATATGTCACACATATAAAATTTTTAAATGCATCTCATAGTTTTAGATCTAATTATATCACATATAAGATCTAAAATTTAACTAATATAATCACATAATCTTTAAAAAATTAAATAAATATTTTATTAAATTTTTTATCTAGACTATAAGATTAAACTAGAGATCTAGTCTAGACTTATGCTGCCTATATCATATATGTTAAAATTTTAAATTCGATCTTATATTTTAGATCTGATTACATCTAATATAACATCTAAAATTTAAATGATTAAATTAGAAAAAATTAAATCAGATCTAATCTAAAATATTTTTGAAAACTATCATGATATAGAACAACAGATCTAGACTAGAGCATGCATTGTTTATGTCAAACATATATATTTAAAATATGCAATTTTTAATTTTAGATCTGATTACATCCTATGTAACATATAAAAATTAAATAATCAAATAATAAAAAAAATAGATCAATCTAAAGATAGATCTGAAAGTAGCAACCTGGCTCTGATACCAATTGAAGAAAAAAATAGGTTTTCCTGTGGCAGGATGCATATGATCGGATCAGATTTGCAATAGAATAATTTTTTTAAAATTTTTTATGATCTAATCAGATCTAAGAGTTTTTAGATCTGATTATATTGATCTAAAATTAGAAGTAAAATAAAGATAAAAATAATGATAACAATTATCACCTGATCGAGTAAACCGTTTATCCGTTGTGATGATCTGATGACTGATCCAAATTCTGATTGAGCTGCGCACGCACCTGACGTCTATCAGTATCCACTTAGGTTAGATCTAAAAGTCTCCTTCTTCTATATTTGATCTCTGAAGATCAGATCTGATGTCTTTCCATAGAGCCTTCAAAACAAACACTAAAGGCTGCGTGTTCGTCTCACGAACACCATCGTCTATTGCTAATCTTTGCGCCAATGGGACTTGATCTTTGCTTGTAGGTTTTGCCCAACTCTAAGGCATGGAGAAAAGGGAGAGGATCAGATGAGGGAGGCATGGAGGTGAAGATTTTGGTAGGGCTTCGCCATAGATAAATTGCGATGCACAACAGCTTGCGTAGAGCCATATTTATAGACCTAGTCAAGAGTCCCTTCGCATACAACTTTGAACAGGTCAAAGTTTAACATGCAGAAGGACTCCTTCATGATCTCCATGCCCCACACCCTCTTTTTTCTAGATTTTTGTCACATAAAAATGAAAGGAAATGGCATGGAACAATTTGGGATAAGATTAAGTTGGCGCACAGCTCTTATCTCCCAAGAGTTTGAACTATTCAAACTTTTGACCCAATCAAAACCCTTTTGAAAGGGGCTCTCCACATTATCAAATGGTTGCATGGTCAAATAGGGGGATGAGGCCCTCTCTTCATCATGTAAATCCCAAGAGGGCATGCACCCCTAGATAGTCTCCAGGGGGCGAACGCCCCTCTCCCTTTCTTTCCTGCATCCGAGTCAACATTTGACCCTTATCCTTTTCCATCATATGGGATTAAGACAAAACCTTTTCAAGTCTCATCCAATGGATTTATGCCAAGTCCTAATCAGGTTAGAACAAGTCTTGATTACACCAAAACTTGGTCTAGTCAGATCAAGAAAAATCCATTTAGAATTTTCGGGAGAGGCTTGTCCAAATTTCATCCCATGATTTTAGGATAAGCCCTAATATGGAAAAGACAACCCTTGTCTTGTTCCCATCTTGTTGTATTTAGGATAAGTCTTGATCAAGCCAGGACAAGGTTAAGTCAGATTAAGATAAATCCCTATAGAGTTTTTGGATAAGCCTTGTCCAAATAGTTCCTCAAATTAGCAGGTCTTATCCTGTTTCCATCCAATGGATTAGGACAAGCCTAGATCAGGCTAGGATAAGACTTTTCTGACCTGGACAAATTTTAGTTAGACTATGACAAATCCATACAAGACTCCTGGATGAGCCAAATCTAATTTGGCTCAGTCAAGATGACTCAAAAAGACTATAAAAGGAGAATGTTAGGCTCAATCGTGTGCTAGCATGATTTCCTTGAACCTAATTAGATCTAATCCAAATCAATCGAACTAGATTAGCTCAATTGATGACATCCAGATCCAAACCCTTTTTTGTGTCCCCCAGTTAGGTTTAGTTCTGTATGGTAATGGAATATGTTATGATCTGCATCATCTCCATCATCAAAATATTTTTTGATGGACCAGAACTCTTTCATTCACTCAATTAGAATCATCGATCATCAAGATAATTCTAATTAATCCAAAAATTCATCAGTGACACCTAGCAGTATGTGATGGGAAGCCATCAAAATTGAATAGCAAACCTCTCGGTGCAGCTACCTATGTGATTGGATTCTTCTATCATGAGCCTCAATGGAATTAGTGTTAAGGTGAACTCGTCAAACCCAACACCCATCATATGAATGAATCATAATTTGAGTCTGATGTGAAACACTAATAGAAATTTCTTTCTATTATTTCACACTACCATGGCCATGGGTTTTAGAACTCGATCTTATGATCATCATAGGACTAGTCCCCCTCTACCGAAGTTAATAGATCCCATCTTGGTGCGATCCAATTTCTACAATGAACATGCTATAGCCAATATACACCTCAGGATTCCGAATAACTAGGAGATCGAGTTATGGTATAGTCAAACTATAACACCCTCAAGGTGAACTATCGATGCACCTCAAGTCAAAGAACTGGATACACACTGCAACATCGAGCTAGTCATCGACGAGAACGTAGACTTTCTTATGACTGCTCGAGGTGGTCACGCTCAGTGTCCTTGTTCTGTAATGAGTACCTATACTCTCGCTATGGTATCTCCACATCATAGACTCAAGACTCATCTATTCTAAGAAAGTGATCATACACCGATCTTCCAGATCAATCACCATCCTCATGATGATCCTACGATTGGGAGCAATTTATGAGTTAATTATGATAACACATGCCTTAAATTTTCAACTATTGAGAATATATATTATCATGCCTATTAACTTAATGGATGTATCACAGACACTTTAATACATAATGTGATAGAATAAATAACCCTTTAATTAATTTTAAATCAAAATTATAAAAATACTTCTAGAAAGTATTTAACAAGAATCAGCTAATCTGGCTTCTAGGGTACACATTTAACAAGGTCTGTAAGCTACAAAGATCCATATATGGACTTAAGCAAGCATCTTGAAGTTGGAATGATCATTTTAATAATGTGATCAAATCATTCGAATTCATCAAGAATAAGGAGTCCTATGTTTTTAAAAAGGTTAGTGGGAGCGCTGTTGTCTTTCTCATACTGTACGTGGATGACATCCTCCTAATTGAGAATGATATTCCCATATTGACTATGGTTAAAATATGGTTGTCTAAAGAATTCTTCATGAAAGGCCTATAAGAGGCATCCTTTATTCTAGAAATTAAGGTCTATAGAGATAGACCAAATAGGATACTAGATCTCTCTCAAAATATATACATAGAGGAGGTGTTGAAGAGATTTAGCATGAAAAACTTCAAGAGGGGATTAGTGCCCTTCAAACATGGCATTCATCTCTCCAAGAAGATGTGTCCCAATACATCTGAGGAGATTGAACGCGTGAGCAAGATCCCTTATGCTTCAGCAATATAGAGTCTTATGTATGCCATGCTATGTACATGATCTGATATTGTCCATGTTGTGAGTGTCACGAGCAGGTATCGATCGAATCTAGGCGAAGAGCACTGGACTTCTATGAAATGTATCTTTAAGTACTTGAGAAGGACTAAGGATATGTTTCTAGTCTTAGATAATGGAGAACTCTAGGTCCAGGGGTGTACAGACTCGAATTTTATGTCTGATATAGGTTATCAAAAGTTGACATCTGAAAGTTTACATGTTTAAAATGGTGGTGCTGTCAGCTGAAAAAGTTTCAAGCAGATGGTGATAACAGATTCCACCATGGAAGCAGAGTACATTGTTGCATCAAAAGCTGTAAAGGAGTTATTCTGATATAAGAAGTTTACTGTAGAGCTTAGAGCGATGCCATCAGATACCGTCCCTCTGCACTGAGATAATAATGGCACCATAGCCCTAGCTAAGTAGATGAGATCTCACCAGAAATTCAAGCACATCGAGCGGCAATACCACCTCATCTATGATTATCTCGAGAAGGAATACATCAAGGTCAAGAGAGTCGACACTACAAAAAATGTGGCTGACCCACTAATAAAGCCATTGAGCCAACAGAAGAAAGAAACCCACCTTAAGAAGATGGGACTTAGATTTGTAGGCAATTGGCTTTAGGTCATGTGGGAGTTTGTTAGATTTGTATCCTAGAAGCCAAATTGGCTGTCACTTGTAATATACTTCTAAGGATAATTTTATAATTTTAATTATAAATTAATAAATAGATTATTTTTCTATCACAGTGTGTATTTAAAAGTGACTGTGATACATTCTTTGAATTAATGGTAATGATAAATCATATTTTCAAGAGTTAAAAATTTAAGACAAATTTTTATAATTAACTCATAAATTACTTTTGATCGTATGATCATCATGAGTATGGTGATCGATCTAAAAAATTAGTGTATAATTGCTTTCTTAGGATAGACGTATCTTGAGTCTATGGTGTGGAGACATCGGAGCGAGAGTATCGATACTTGTTAGAGAATGAGGGTACTAAGCGTGACCACCTCGAGTAGTCATAAGAAAGTCTACCTTCTTGTCGATGACTGACTCGATGCTGCAGTGGTGTGTATGGTTCTTTGATCTGAGATGCATCGATAGTTCATCTTGAGAGTGTTATTGTTTGACTACATCATAACTCGGTCTTCTAGTTATTCGAAATCTTGAGGTGTATGTTGGCTATAGCATATTCATTATATGAATTGGATTGCGCTAATATGAGGATCTATCTACCTTGGTAGATGAGGAGTAGCCCTATGATAATCATGAGATTTAGTTCTTAAGCCCATGATCATGATAGAATGAAGCTGATAGAAAAAGTTTCTAATAGGATTTCACATTGGACTCGAATTGAATGATTAATTCATGTGACAGACATTGGGTTTGATGAGTTCACCTTAATCCTAATCCAGTCGGGGCTCAAGATAAAAGAACCCAATCACATAGGTTACTGCATCGAGAGGTTCACTTTCAGTTTTGATGGATTGCTTCCATATATTGCTAGGTGTCACTGATAGATTTTGGGAGCAATTAGAATGATTTTGATGATCAATCATTCTAATTTTATTAATCAAAAAAGTTTCGATCCATCGAAAGGTATTTCGATGATGTCGATGATGGAGATCACAACATATCTCATTATCATACAGAATTGAACCAACTGGGTCACACAAATAATGGTTTGAGTCTGGATGTCATCAATTAAGCTAACCCAATTTAATTGATTTGGATTAGATCCAATCAGGTTCAAGATAATCGTGCTAGCACATGATTGAGCATGAGTTTCTCCTAAAATCTTTCTGATTCATCGCAACCAAGTTAAATTTGATGTGACTCATTCTTGTATTTTGAATGGATTTATTTTCATCTGACTGAAATAAGGTTAGCTCAGATTAATTGTAGAAATTAAATCCATTCATAGTCAAATTGTACTAGGGTCAAAAGTTGACCTATTTTAGAGAATTAAGGGTCACCTGATTAGATCCTTCTAGAAAATTTTTTAAAAATTATTTTGATCTAATTTTTAGTTATGGGATAGAGGACAAATTATTCAATGGGTGTACCAAATTTTATGATTTTTGGAGATGTCTAGACTAAGTTATGATAGAGTTTGGTTTGGATCAGACTCTTGAGGGAAGACTCCTGAGCGTAGAGGACTCTTCCTTATCTACTCATGTTTCCACCTTTTTGATTGATTTTTGGTGTCAAAATCAGATGGGATCTGGGGATTTTCATGGAGATCATGTCTAAGAGTCCTAATGGTTAAAAAAATGAGGATTTTGATCAAAGAGGGACTCTAACTTAGCACTATACTTTTGTATAGGAACCATTGTGCTAAGGCTCTTCACGTAGAAATATTTTTCATAACCAAAGGCTACTATTCTAGATATCCCACACCAACTTCACCCTCTCTCTTCCTCTCTTCTACATGCCTAAAAAGTTAGGCACAAATCTGAGAAGAAGATCTAATCAAATTTATGAAGAGTTCAGCATCTATGTGACGGTGTTCGTGAGACGGACATGCTGCCTTCAGAAATTTTTTTGAAGGACTTTCAGATCAGATTTAGATCTGATCTTTGGAGAAAAAATTTGTGGGTAGAAGACATCTGGATCCTTCTTGAGTGGATATCAGTAGAGGCTAGGTGCGTGCGTGGCTCCTTCCAGAACCTCAGGAAATATTAGGATTATCGCAGGGTAATCAGTTCACCATGATCATATTTTAGAACTATTAGATTAGATTGGATCATTTAAAAATTTTTAGAAAAATCTATCTCAGATCTGATCAGATCTACATGATCCTTTGGAGGAAAGCAGGATTTTTTCTTAATCATCATCCGACCACTTTTCATGAGATGCTCTCTGATCCATGGTCGAACATGCAGGTAAAGTGGGGTTGTCCTGATCCAATACATAGGTCAGCTTTTTCAAATTCGAAATAATTTTGAAGTTTCTTAATCAATCTTTGTAATTTGGTCTGATCAACTTGTGGGTATATATGATTTGGGCTAGGGGGTTTACATGCAGACATTTTTCTTTAGAGAGTCAAAGTTTCTAGTTAGACTTATAATTTAACTTGACTAATTTATTTAAAAATTTTATTTTTTGATAAATCAGGCTTTCACTATTTTTTCAGATCCCTACACTTTTTGGATAGAGATGTAAAAATCTCCATGATCATTAATTTCAAGTGGATGGTGTGGTCCCACCGACTGGCTCACCACCTCACCTAATAGTTATTGATGATGGATCAGTCAGTGAGTGAACAACTCTTATCCAATCATTCTCTAATCATGGTGCACCCAAACCTAATCTCTAATTCATGAAGCTCGTCGTGCTTGAAATATTGCTTCACTCCTTAGTTAAGTCAAAACCATCATTTGCATGAATTGGTTTCCTAATTGGGTCCCTCACCATATCCCAAATATAGAGTCTAACCCATCCTCCAATCCATAGCACCCAATGCCTAATAGACATGGTTGTGTCTTTTCGGTGCAACTGAACCACTGTAATCTACCAAGAATAATCAACCTCGGGAAGGGCCTGCACATCAACAATGATGAAAGACCTAGGATTTAATATTTTCTTAGGAAGATTTGATTTGGTCTCTTAGACTCAGCTAGTCATAAGATTTATGACTAACCTAGTGGTATGGGTTAGCTCGAATTGTTAGCAACCTTAAACTAGAACTGGGTTGACTCAATCGGCCAAGTGAGTGAGATCAATGGCAGGAATATGCCATTAATTCACCATAAATGCAATTAGATCGAGTAGCTTTCAATTAAAAATCATTGATCGTATCTACCATACTTATCTTATACACCGACTTGTCTGATCAGAACTGATCGAGTTAGCCTATAATCTAGGCTCAAACCACGAAGTCAAATTAGGTCTTAACTTGATCGACCACATGTAACTATGAGTTGACCTTGACCCAAACTTAATCCTATTAGGCTGTCAAATCTAAGCATTCTTGATCCTACCTAACCAACTCTTGATTCAGTTTAATCAACCGCTAGACCTAATTGAGCTACCCATACCCGAACCCATATTTTATGAAGGTGTTTTAGATTTAAAAATTTATCATTTTTAGATCTAGTTAATTTCATAAACTTAATTCTTAATTAAGTCCAAGGATTCAATAACAAAATATGTATAAAAAATCCTAAGATTTCAGGATTTAGGGTTTTGTAGAAAAGTAAATTTTTGATTTCTAATTAAGGACAAATGCGCAGCACCCCTATACGCCATAAGGGCACCCCATCAAATGAAAATAGAGGGCCTTTAAAGCCTTCTTACTCTTATGATAGGATGGTGAAGGGGAATGCCTTAATTAGAAATATTAACTATACTACAAAACTATTAGATCTAAAGCATGTAACTGTTACAAGATTTAAGATCTAATATATACATATTTTGCTCATGTATCAAATTTAATATTTAAATTTATATTTTAGATCAAATTACATGTAATATAATATCTAAAATAAAATTTTAAATGATCTCATCATAAAAAAAAATTTAATCTAGATTACTCATGGCATAGATCTATGAAGCTAGTCTAGACATGCATTGCATATGTCATACATATGAAACTTCAAATGCATCTTATGCTTGTAGATCTAATTATATCACATATAATATCTAAAATTTAATTATTTAAAATAAAAAATCTATAAAATTTTAAATGAACATTTCATAAAAAAATCTAATCTAGATTATGACATCAAATAATAGATCTAGTGTAGATGTGCACTGTCTATATCATATATATCAAAATTTTAAATTAGATCTTATATTTCAGCTCTGATTATATGTATTGTAACATCTAAAACTTAAATGATCAAATCATAAAAATTAAATTAGATCTAATCTAAAACATATTTGAATGACTACCATGATATAGAACCATAGATTTAGACTAGAATATGCACTGTATGTATCAAATATATAATTTTAAAACATATAATTTTTTATTTCAGATCTAATTACATCTCATGCAATATCTAAAAATCAAAAAATTAGATTATAAAATAAATTTTAGATGAAATCTGACGATAGATCTGGAACAAGCAACCTAGCTCTAATACCAGTTTAAGGAAAAACTGGATTTTCCAGCTGCAGGATGCATTCGATTGGATTAAATTTGTAGCGGAATAATTTAAAATTTTTTTCATAATTTGATCAGATCAAAGAGTTTTTAGATCTGATTAGATTGATCTAAAATTTATAAACAAAAATAAAAATAAAAAAATAATATCAAATATCAACTAATCGGTCAAACCATTTACTTGTTGTGATGATCTGATGACTAATTCGAGGTCTTATTTGAGCTACGCATGCGCCTGACCTCTATCAGTATCCACTCAAATCAGATCTAGAAGTCTCCAAAGATCAAATCTGGTATCTTCTCGTAGATCATTCAAATCGAATTCTGAAAGCTGCGCATTCATCTCACGAATACCATCATCTCTTGCTAATCTTCTCACCAATGAAACTTGATCTTTGCTCATAGGTTTTGCCCAACTCATAGGCATGGAGAAGAGGGAGAGGATTAGATGAGGGAGGCATGGAGATAGAGATTCGGTAGGACTTCATCGTAGAACATTTTTCATTCACAAATAGTCTATGCAGGGTCTTATTTATAGACCTAGTAAAGAGTCCCTTCGCATGTGACTTTGAATAGATCAAAGCTAATAAGCAGAAGGACTCTTCATTGATCTCCATGTCCTACACCACATTTAATCTAAATTTTGTCATAGAAAACCCAAAAATATGGCATGGAATAATTTTGAATAAGAGGCTTTGGCTCAAGAAACACTTATCTCCAAGAGTTTGGATCATATTCAAAAGTTTGACCGATTCATACATGATTTGAATGGCATGCCTCCATACATATCCATAAGGGTGCACACCATAAGGAGTGTGGCCCTCTTTTCCTCACATAAATCCCATATGGATGTGCACCCTTAGATAAACTCGAGGGGGTGCACGCCCTATTTCTTCTTTCCTGCAAACTAGGTTAACTCTTGACCCTTGTCTTGTTCCCTTGGTTCTAGATTAAGACAAACCCTAATGAAGTCCCATCTAATGGATTAGGATAAGTGCTAATCAAGTTAGAACAAGCCTTGATCGGGCTAGGACTAGGTCTAGTCAGATCAAGAAAAATCCATCAAGAATTTTTGAAAGAGGCTTGTCCAAATTTCATCTCATAATTTTAGGATAAGCCCTAATCTGGCAAAGAAAATCCTTCTCTTGTTCCCATTTTATGAAATTTAGGACAAGCCTTGATCAAGCCAGGACAAGATCTAGTCAAATCAAGATAAATCCCTATAAAGTATTTGGATGAACCTTTTCCAAATAGTTTGAGAAATTAGCAGGTCATGTCCTATTTTCATTCGATAGATTAGAACAAACCAAGATCAAATTAGGACAACACTTTTCTGACCTGGACATGTTTCAATCAGACTAGGACAGAGCCATACAAGGCTCCTAGGTAAGCCAAATCTAATTTGGCTCAGTCGAGATGAATCAGAAAGATGACAAAAGAAAAATATTAGATTCAATTGGATGCTAGCACGATTTTCATGAACCAAATTGTATCTAATCCAAATCAATCAAACTATATTAGCTCAATTGATGATATCCAGATCTAAATTCTTATTTGTGTGACACAGTTAGGTTCAGTTCTGTATGGTACTGGAACATGTCATGATCTTCATCATTAACATCAATGAAGTAATTTTTGATGGACTAGAACTCTTTCGATTAATCCAATTAGGATTATCGATCATCAAGATAATTCTAATTGATCCCAAAATCTACCAGTGATACCTAACAGTATATGGTGGCAACCCATCAAAACCACATAGCAAACCTCTTGGTGTAGCTACCTGTGTGATTGGGTTCTTCTATCATGAGCCCTGACGGGATTAAGGTTAAGGTGAACTCATCAAACCCAATACCTATCATACGAATGAATCATTTCATTCAAGTCAGATGTGAAATCCTAATAGAAACTTCTTTCTATTATTTCACACTACCATGGCCATGGGTTTTAGGACTCGATCTCATGATTATCATAGGACCACTCCTCTACCAAGGTTGATAGATCCCATCTTGGTGTGATCCAATTTCTATAATGAACATCCTATAGCCTATTAGATATGTGTGCCCCAGAAGCCAAAATTGGCTGACACTTATAATACACATCTAAGGATAAAATTATAATTTTGATTATAAATAGTAAAATAAATTATTTTCTATCATAATGTATATTTGAAAGTGTCTATGATACATCCCTTAAAATAATGATAATAATAGTTCATATTTTTAAGGGTTGAAAATTTAAGACATGAATTTTCATTATTAACTCATAAAATGCTTCCAACCGTAGGATCATCACAAGTATGGTGATTGATCCAAAAGGTTGGTGTACAATCGCTTCTTTAGAATAGATGAGTCTTCAGTCTATGATGTAGAGACACCAGAGTAAGAGTATAGGTACTCATTAGAGAATGAGGACACTGAGCGTGACCACCTCGAGCAGTCATGAGGAAGTCTACCTTCTCATCGATGACTAGCTCGAAGCTGCAGTGGTGCATCTGGTTCTTTGACCTGATGTACATCAGCAGTTCACCTTGAGGGTGTTATAGTTTGACTACACCATAACTCAGTCTCCTTGCCTTTCGAAATCTTAAGGTGTATGTTGGCTATAGCATGTTCATTGTAGAAATTTAATTGCACCAATAGGAGATCTATCTACCTTGGTAGATGAGGAGCAGCCCTATGATGATTATGAGAATCAAGTCTATAAGCCCATGGCCATGGTAGAGTGAAATAATAGAAAGAATTTCTATTAGGTTTTTCACATTGGACTAGATTGAATGATAAATTCATATGACGGCAATTAGGATTTGATGAGATCACCTTAACCCTAAATTGATCAGGGCTGAAGATAGAGGAACTTAATCACATAGGTAACTACATCGAGTGGTTCATTTTCAGTTCTGATGGGCTGCCACCATATGCAGCTAGGTGTTACTGATGGATTTTGGGAGCAATTAGAATGATTTGGATGATCTATCATACTAGTTATCTAAATCAGAAAAGTTCTGATCCATCGAAAGGTATTTCGATGATGTTGATGATAGAGATCGCGACGTATCCCATTACCATATAAAACTGAACCTAACTAGATCACACAAATAAGAGTTTGGATCTGGATATTATTAATTAGACTAACTTAGTTCAATTGATTTGAATAAGATTCAATTAAGTTCAAGAAAATCATGCTAGAAGACGATTGAACCTAATGTTCTCCTTCAATAATTATTAAAGCTTATCTCGACTGAGCCAAATATGTTTGAGCTCACCTAGGAACCATTACTTGGTCTGCCTGGAGCTTGTCTAGGTCAGAAAAGAGTTATCTTAATTTATGAGATAAATTTGAGAGGACACCTGCCATTTTCCATCACTTACTAAATCTTGTCCTTTGACTTTGGTCAAACATTAACCTTTGATACTTAGACATCTGCCCATGTGTCATGCATCCATAGAAGAAAACATGGGGCTTTCTCCCCCTACTAAAAAGCAGAAAGGAAAGGGGTGCATGCCTAGGGAGGCATGCGCCCCATGAGGATTATGCCTAGAGTCTCAGACAGATGGGACTCCAGTTGCTTCATGCTTTCAACTTGGGTGGTGCCAAAGAGTCTTCTTTGACCAGTCTTGGTGCCACCTAAGGAGATTTATGAGGGTCCCTAATTTGATTGGATCAAATGATGTCATTCCATCAATCAGAATTAGATCTGATTGCATAAAGAGCCATGATTGATTGAGATGATGTGGCATTGTATGGCGTAGCATGGTCTATATAAATCCTATCTGCGCCTAGGATTTAGAGGTTCTACCCTTTTCCCATACCACAAGGCTTCTCTCTCTCCCTCTCCATGCCACCTTCAGATCCTCTCTCTGCTAACCATGTCTAAGTGTTTTTGGGTGCAAGTTTGGTGCGATCCGAGCAAGAAAAAGGCGACAGGAAAGGAAAAAGGCATTACTGCTGCAAGAGATAATGGCTGATCTTCAAAAGCCATTTTGAAGACCTTCAAGATTAGATCCATATCTGATTTCTAGAGGAGAGATCAAGAAGGAGAAGATCTATAGATCTTGTCTGAGTGGATACCGGTAGAAGCTAGGCACTTGCGTGGCTACATCCAGAACCTCAGGCAAACATCGAGATCATCATAGAGTAATAGGATTATCCATAACAAAGATAGAATTAAATTAGATTTAATTTAATTTAATTTAATTTATTTTATTAAATTGATAAAGTCAGATCTAAAGATTCTTAGATCTAATTTGGATCTAAGAGAAAAAATTTTAAAAATATTCCTCTTGATCCAATCAGATCTGAATGAACCTGATCCGAAAAATAAATTTTTTTCTTCAACTGGTATCAGAGCCAGGTTTCTATAATTAATTAGATCTATTTTTAATATATTTTTGATTTGATAATTAGATGACTTTAGATGTCACATGAGATATGATTAGATCTAAAATCAAAAAATTAAAATTAAATAATTTAGATCTAAGATGTATGAGATGCATGACTAGACTAGGAATAGAATTATTCTATGTATAGTCTAGTATAATCATAATTTTAATTTGATTAGTTTTAATTTTTAGATATATTTATTTACTATTTTTTAATATTACAAATATTATAATTAGATCTAAAAAATAAAAAATAAATTTATTTAATTCATATAAGATATGATTGATGCATGTTTATACTAGTCGTAGAATAGATCTACAAAGTTGTCTTGAATAAATTTAATTTGATATGATCAAATTTAAATTTTACTTTTAGGTGATCATGAGATAATTTAGATCTGAAAATATGCATGATATGATACATGAGATGTATGCAAAATAAGTTTTTATATTAGATCAATTTTTATATGTGATATATGAAGTAGATCTAACTAGTTTTGTAGATTCATCATGTTTCTGATTAAGACGTTCCCCTTGGCCGTTCGATCATAAGACTAAAGAAGGGTTTAAAGGCCCTCTCCTTCCATTTGATAGGATATTTTTATGATGTGTAGGGGTGCTATGCATTCATCCTTAATTAGAAATCAAAAATTTATTTTCAACAAAACTCTAGATCCTAAAATCCTAGGATTTTATTTACATATTTTGTTTATGAACCCTAAACTTAATTAAGAATTAAGATTATAAAATATATTAGACCTAAAATTGAGAATTTTTAGATCTAAGACATATTCATAAAATTGGGTTCAGACTTGGGTAGCTCAGTTAGGTCTAGCGATTGATCAAATCGAATCAAGAGTTGGTTAGATGAGATCAAGAGTGCTTAAATTGATCAGTCTAATAGGATTAAGTCTTGGTCAAAGTCACATGAGTGATCGATCAATTTAAGATCTAATTAGGCTCAGTGGTTAGAGTCTGGATTGTTGGCTAACCCGATTGGTTCTGGCTTAACAATTTGGTATCTAAGGTAAGTTCGGCATATACAATCAAGTAGTTTTTAATTGGGAGCTACTCGACTCGAATGCATTCATATCGAGTTAATGGCATATCCCTTCCACCAGTCTCACTTACCTGGCCATATTGTCGGTTCAATCCTAATCTAAGGTGGCTAATAATCAAAGCTAATCCATGCCACTAGGTTAGTCATAATGGTTATGACTATGTCAGGTCAAGTTTAAAGAGACCTAAATCAAATCTTCCTAAGAAAAGATTAAGTCTAAGGTCTTCTACCATTGTAGATATGCGGACCCTTCTCGGGGTTGATTGTTCTCGACTGATCATAGTGGGTTAGTTGCACCGAAAAGATGCAACCATATCTATTAGGCAATAAATGCTATGGGCTGGAGGATGGATTGGGCTCAATATTTTGGATACAATGAGAGATCCAATTAGAAATCCAATCTATGCAAATGGTGGGTCCGACTTAACTAAGGAGTGGATAAATATTTTGGGCATGGTGAGATTTATGAATTAGAGATCAAGCCTAGGTGCACCATGATTAGAGAATCATTGGACAAGAGTTGTTCACTCATTGGCTAACCCATCATCAATAATTGTTAGGTGAGGTGATGAGTCAGTTGGTGGGATAGCACCATCCATTAAAAATCATTAATCATCGAGACTTTTGCATCTCTATAGAGGGAGTGTTGTGATCCGAAGAAAATAGTGGGAGCTAATTTATTTAAAAATCAAACTCAAATAAATTGGTCAAATCCTAATTACAAAATCTAACTAGAAACTTTGACTGTCTACAGAAAAAAGAAAAATATCTGCATCTAATCCACTAGCTGATATCCTGGACACCCATAGACTTACTGGATCCAATTATAAGAATTAGCTCTGGAACTTCAAAATTATTTTGGATTCCAAGAAGTTAACTCATGTATTGGATCAGGATCCCTCCACCTTACCAGCCCATCCATCCACTGAACAGAGAGCGTCTCTTTACAAATGGATGGATAAAGATAATAAGGTCAGATACTACATATTGAGCCCAATGTCTGATGAGCTTCAGTGCCAATATAAAGATATCAAGACTGCCTGTGAAATGTTGGCTCACCTACAAGAGTTGTTTAGTGAATAGAGTCGCACAGCCAAATATCAAATCACTAAACGACTATTTAAGGCTAAAATGCATGATGGGCAGTCAGTCCAAGATCATTGTCTGATGATGATCATGGACTTGAAAGAGCTTGAGAAGCTCAGAGTGAAGTTAGACCAGGATCTATAGAATGATATAACTCTGCAATCTTTGATTGATGCATATGGGCAATTCATCATGAACGACCATATGCATAAACTTTAGAATACTCTAGCTGAACTTATGAATATGTTGGTTACTGTTGAGCTTTCTATGAAAGGTTCTAAAGACTCAGTACTTGCTATGGAATGGACTTCTTCCAAGAGAAAATCTTTTGGAAAGAAGAAGAAGTCTGTGAAAAGGCAGAAGGTGGAAGGTGGAAAAAAAAGGATTGTAGAGCTGAAAAAAAGACTGCTGACAAAGAAAAGTATTTTTATTATAATACTGATAGCCACTGAAACCGAAACTATCCTACATACCTGACCATCCTAAAGAATAAGAAGGAGATAGGTCCTTCTAGAGGTATGCTCGTTATTGAATCTAACCTTACGATTTCTTCTGCATCCAGTTGGATGTTAGACTCTTATTCTAGTGCTCATTTGTGCACCTTTATGCAGGGTCTTGAGGATAATAGGAGGCTGAGGGATGGTAAGATGATCCTATGCATCAAAAATGGAGCAAGGGTTGCTGCTGTGGCCGTGGGAATCTACCCTCTTTGACTACTATTTGGCTTAGATTTAGTACTTAGGGATTGTTATTATGTGCCTGCCGCAAGCAGAAATTCAATTTTTATTTCATATTTAGAAGGCTATGTAATTAGTTTTCTTAAGGACCATTATAATATTCTTTATGAAAAAAATAAAATTACAAGTGATTTCCTCATTAACAATCTCTATCAATTACATATTGTTGTATCTATCTTTAATATCGAGCAAAATGTGAATGCCATAAAATGACCTAAGGATAGTCCAAACGAAAGGTATCTATGGCACCTAAGGCTAGGTCATATAGCAGAAGATAGGATTAACAAATTGAAGAAAATCAGGCTATTGAGTCCATTGACTTTTGAGCTATATCCAATTTGTGAACAATGTCTTCATGGCAAAATAACTAAGCTCTCTTTTGTAGGACATGGGAAAAGGGCCACGGATCTACTAGCCCTAGCACATACTGATATGTGCGGCTCATTTGATTACTTCATAATCTTTATCGATGATTTATCTCAATATGGGTACGTGTATCTTATGAGACATAAGTTTGAAGCTTTTGAAAAATTCAAAAAATTCAGACATGAAGTCAAAAAGTAAACTAAAAAATTCATTAAGGTTCTTCAATCAGATCGAGGAGGTGAATACCTTAGTTGAGAATTTTTAAACTATCTCAAGCAAAATGGCATAGTCTCTCAATGGACTCCACCTAAAACACCTCAACTCAACGAGATTTCAGAATGGAGAAATCGGATCCTATTAGATATGGTCCAATCTATGATGAGCTTCACCAACCTTCTTGATTTTCTTTGGGAACATAGTCTATTAACTGCTATATATTTATTGAATAGGATTTCTCCTAAAACTATTCCTACAATATCGTATGAGATATGGCATGGTAAGAAACCAAGTCTGAGTCATCTCAGAATTTAGGATTGTCCGGCTCATATCAAATGACAACAAGCAGACAAGTTAGACTATAGGTCCTTTAGAGCTCGATTCATTGGATATCCTAAAAAGTCATTAGGATATTATTTCTATATTCTAGAAGATCATAATGTGATTATGAGTTAGCATGCCATTTTTCTTGAAAAAATTTATTCA
Organism: Cocos nucifera; assembly: GCA_006176705.1. Lineage (NCBI taxonomy): Eukaryota > Viridiplantae > Streptophyta > Magnoliopsida > Arecales > Arecaceae > Cocos > Cocos nucifera. Next base: position 24,675 of record QRFJ01004923.1, on the reverse strand, counting down.
AGATAGCGGCATTGGAAAGCAGATCAAGCTAGAGGAGAAAGTCTCCCTAGAGCAATGAGCTAAGGACCCTATGGAACCAAATCAGGTTAAGCCAATATAATCACTATCTCCTCCACCTCATAAATCGAAAAGGATTTTCCATCACCCTGAGAGGTACTTAGGTACTATTTCAAAGGAACTAGAGAAAATGTTCCTTGTAGGTAATGGGATTCATAGTGATCCCAAAACCTATAATGAGGTGATATCAGATATCGACTCTGAGAAATGGTTAGAGGCAATGAAGTTAGAAATTAACTCAATGCACTCAAACTAAGTCTGGACCTTGGTAGATCCACTAGAAGGTATAGTACCTATTGGGTGTAAATGGATCTACAAGAGAAAGATTGGTGCAGATGGGAATGTAGATACATTCAAAGCTAGATTAGCGGCAAAAGGTTATAGTCAGCACAAAGACATTGACTATCAAGATATCTTTCCACTAGTAGCTATGCTAAAATCCATTCACACATTGCTTACTATTGCAGCCTATTTCGATTATGAAATATGGCAAGTAGACGTGAAAATGGCATTCTTAAATGGATACCTTGAAGAAGATATCTATATGGAACAGTCGCTAGGTTTCACATCCAGTGATGCTGATCATAAAGTATGCAAGCTGCAAAGGTCCATACACGGACTTAAGCAAGCATCTCGGAGTTGAAATACTCATTTTAATGATGTGATCAAATTATTTGATTTCATCAAAAATGAGGATGAACCATGTATTTTCAAAATGATCAGTGAGAGCGCTATTGTCTTCATCGTATTGTACGTGGATGATATCCTCTTTATTGGAAATGATATTCCCCAGTTGATCATAGTTAAAATATGGTTATCTAAAGAATTCTCCATGAAAGACCTAGGAAAATCATCCTTCATTCTAGGAATCAAAGTCTATAGAGACAGACCAAATAGGTTGCTAGGTCTTTTATAGAAGATGTATATAGAGGCAGTGTTAAAGTAGTTTAGCATGGAAAACTCCAAGAGGAGATTAGTACCCTTTAGACATGGCATTCATCTCTCCAAGAAAATGTGTCCCAACACACCTAAGGAGATTGAACGCATGAGCAAAATCCCTTATGCTTCAGCAATAGGGAGCCTCATGTATGCCATGTTATGTACATGACCTGATTTAGCCCATGCTATGAGTATCACGAGCAGATATCAGTCAAATCCAGATGAAGAATACTAGACTTCTATGAAATATATCCTTAAGTGCTTGAGAAGAACTAAAGATATGTTGTTGGTTTTTGGTAATGGAGAACTCTAAGTCTAGAGATATACAGACTCGAATTTTATGTTCGATATAGATGATCAAAAGTCGACATCTGGAAGTCTGTTTGTGTGTAATGGTGGTGCTATCAGTTGGAAGAGTTTCAAGCAGACAGTGATAGCAGATTATAACATGAAAGCAGAATACATTGCTACATCAAAAGCTACGAAGGAGGCATTCTGATACAAGAAATTTACCACAGAGATCAGAGTGATGCCATCAGAGGCCATTCCTCTATACTGCGACAACAATGGTGCCACAGGCCACGCTAAAGAGCTGAGGTCTCACTGAAAATCCAAGCACATCGAGCGGCAATATCACCTCATCCACGATTACCTCGAGAAAGGTTATGTCGAGGTCAAGAGAGTCGACTTCGCATACAATGTGGTAGACCCACTCATAAAGCCATTGGGCCAATAGAAGATCAAAACCCACCTTGAGAAGATGGGACTTAGATTTGTAGCCAATTGACTTTAGGTCAAGTAAGAGTTTGTTAGATATGTGTGCTCTAGAAGCCAGAATTAGCTGATACTTATAATGCACATCTAAGGACAAAATTATAATTTTAATTATAAATAATAAAATAAATTATTTTCTATCATAATGTGTATTTGAAAGTGTCAGTGATACATCCCTTGGGATAATGGTAATGATAGTTTATATTTTCAAGAGTTGAAAATTTAAGACATGAATTTTCATTATTAACTTATAAAATGCTCCCGACCATAGGATTATCATGAGGATGCTGATTGATCCAAAAGATTGGTGTACGATTGCTTCTTTAGGATAGATGAGTCTTGAGTCTATGGTGTAGAGATACCAGAGCGAGAGTATAGATACTCGTTAGAGAATGAGGGCACTAAGCATGACCACCTCGAGTAATCATGAGGAAGTCTACCTTCTCATCGATGACCGGCTCGAAGCTGCAGTGGTGTATCTAGTTCTTTGACCTGAGGTGTATTGGTAGTTCACCTTGAGGATATTATAGTTTGACTATACCATAACTCGATCTCCTAGCCATTTGGATTCCTAAGGTATATGTTGGCTATAGCATGTTCATTGTAGAAATTGGATTACACCAATAGGGGATCTATCTACCTCGGTAGATGTGGATCAGCCCTATGATGATCATGAGAATCAAGTCCATAAGCTCATGGCTATGGTAGAGTGAAATAATAGAAAGAGTTTCTATTAGGTTTTTCTAATTGGACTTGAATCGAATGATTAATTCGTATGATGGAAATTAGAGTTTGACGAGATCACGTTAACCCTAATCCGATCAAGGCTCAAGATAGAAGAACTTAATCACACAGGTAACTACATCGAGAGATTCATTTTTAGTTCTTATGGGGTTCCACCATATGCTGCTAGGTGTCACTGGTGGATTTTGGGAGAAATTAGAATGATTTGGATGATCTATCATACTAATTGTCCGAATCAAAAAAGTTTTGATCCATCGAAAGATATTTCGATGATGTCGATGATAGAGATCATGATGTATCCTATTATCATATGAAATTGCACCTAACTGAATCACACAAATAAGGATTTGGATCTAGATATCATCAATTAGACTAATCCAATTCAATTGATTTGAATAAGATTCAATTAGGTTCAAGAAAATCGTGCTAGCACATGATTGAGCCTAATGTTCTCCTTCAAAAATCATTAAAACTTATCTCGACTGAGCCAAATATGTTTGAGCTCACTCAGAAACCATTACTTGGTCTGACTAGAGCTTGTCCAGGTTAGAAAGGGGTTATCTTTATTTATGAGATAAATTTGAGACAACACCTACCATTTTTTGTCACCTGCTAAATCTTGTCCTTTGACTTTAGTCAAATATTGACCTTTGATACTTAGACATCTGCCCAAGTATCATGCACCCATAGGAGAGAACATGGGGCTTTGTCCCCCTGCTAAAAAGTAGAAAGGGATGGGGCGCATACCTAGGGAGTAGTGCACCCCATGGGGATCATGCTTGGGCACCCATACGGATGGGACTCCAGTTGCTTCATGCTTTCAACTTGGATGGTGCCAAAGAGTCTTCTTTAACCAGTCTTAGCACCACCTAAGGAGGTTTGTGAGGGTCTCTAATCTGATTAGATTAGATGATGTCATTCCACTAATCAGATTTAGATCTGATTGCACAAAAAGCCATGATTGGTTTGGATGATGTGGCACTGCATGGCGCAGTAGGGCCTATATAAATCCTGTCTGTGCCTAGGATTTAGAGGTTCTACCCTTTGCCCATGCCACAAGGCTTCTGTCCCTCCCTCTCCATGCCACCATCAGGTCCTCTCTCTCCTATCCACATCCAAGAATTTTTGGATGCAAGTTTGGTGTGATCCAAGCAAAAGAAAGGCGACTGGAAAGGAAGAAGGCAGCACTACTGCAAAAGACAATGGCTGATCTTCAAAAGCCATTTTGAAGACCTTCAAGATCAGATCCAGATCTGATTTTTGGAGGAGAGATCAAGAAGGAGAAGATATCTAGATCCTATCTGAGTGGATACCGGTAGAGGTCAGGCGCTTGCATGGCTACATCTAGAACCTCAGGCAAATATCGGGATCATCGTAGGATAATAGGATTACCCATAACAAAGGTATAATTAAATTAGATTTAATTTAATTTAATTTATTTTATTTTATCAGATTGATCAAATTAGATTTGAAGAGTCTCAGATCTAATTTAGATTTAAGAGAAAATTTTTTTGAAATATCCCTCTTGATCCAATCAGATCTGAACGAACCTGATCCAGAAAATATATTTTTTTCTTCATAGTCAACATACACCTCAAAATTTTGAATGGCTAGGAGATCAGGATATGATGTAGTCAAACTATAACACCCTCAAGGTAAACTATCGATGCATCTCAGGTCAAAGAACTAGACATACACTACAATATCGAGCTAGTCATCGATGAGAAGATAGACTTTCTTATGACTGCTCGAGGTGTCACGCTTAGTGCCCTTGTTCTCAATAAGTACTTATACTCTCACTCCAGTGTCTTCATACCATAGACTCAAGACTCATCTATCCTAAGAAAGTAATTATATACTGATCTTCTGGATCGACTACCATCCTCATGATGATCCTATGATCGACAGTAGTTTATAAGTTAGTTATGATAACACATGTCAGAAATTCTCAACTCTTAAAAATATGTGTTATCATGCCTATTAACTCAATAAATGTATCACAGATATTTTAATACATAATGTGTTAAAATAAATAATTTTTTAATTAATTTTAAATCAAAATTATGAAAATACTACTAGAATGTATGTAACAAATGTCGACCAATCTTGATTCTAGGGCATACACTAACATGATTGTCATACAGAATTGAATCTAACTAAATCACACAAACAAGAGTTTAGATCTGGATGCCATCAATTGAGCTAATCTATTTTAATTGATTTAGATTCGATCCAATTAAGTTCAAAAAAATTATGCTAGCACATGATTGAGCCTAGTATTCTCCTTCTATAGTCTTTTTGATTCATTTTGACTGAGCTAAATTAGATTTTGCTCACCCAGGAGCCTTGTATGAATTTATCCTGGTCTGTTTGGAGCTTGTTCTGATCAGAATAGGCTTATCCTAATCAAAATAAGGTTTGTCCTGATGAGATCAAGGCTTGTCCTAAATCATGAGATGAAATTTGGATAAGGCTCATCCAGGAATTTTGTGTGGATTTATCTTGATTTGACTGGATCTTATCCTAGCCTAATCAAGGCTTGTCCTAAATCTCATAGGTTGGGAACAAGACAAGGGTTGTCTTAACCAAATCAAGATTTGTCCTAAAATCATTGGATGAAATTAAGATAAGGATCGTTTGACCAATTCCATATAGAAAAGAAGGGAAAGGGGCTTGTGCCCCCGGGAGAAATTCTAGGGGTGTGTGCCCTCTTGGGATTTGCATAAAGAGTGAGGGTGCACTCCCCTATATTGCGTGCACCCCATATGGATAAGGGTGGAGAATTCCATTCAAATAGGATTTGAATGAGTCAAATATTTGAATTTGATTCAAACTCTTTGGAGATAAAATCCTTGTATCTAATGCTGTGTGCTCAGAAGTGGCACTCCCAAGTCTTGGAAACATGAGAAGATAGGTCATGAAAAGATGGGAGCAAGCCAGAAGAGAAATTAGCTCTCCTAGTAAAGTTCAAAAATTGGGCCAACTCATCCTGAGACTGAGTCGACTAAGTTGGAAACTATGCTAGATCAGTCCAGAACTGGGTCGGCTAGATCTCAAAAAAAAATTTAGATAGAAAGTAGCATTTTCGGACTATTGGCATGGTACACAACTAGGTCGGCTCAGTCTGAAACTAAGCCGATCCAATTGTAGGTTTGCCGACCCAGTTCAAACTGTGTTGGCTCAGTTTTTATGGGTTATTATTTTATATACGTGAGTTGTTTAGGTTTAGAAAGTGTTTCTATGAGCTTGGGCTTGATTCTTTATAAAGTATATACTAAAAATAGATCAAGATTGAAAAGAATGCTGAAATATACTGAATAAAAATTCTTTTCTTCCAAAAATCTCTTCTTCTTTATTTCTTGAATTATTTGATCGTACTTCTACATTAATCTCTGAGAAGCACTTTCTTGTTGCTTGGCTAATCACCGACGACCATGCCAATCAATGTGGGAAGAGCGTGCATTCCCAATATTTGATATCAGAGTGGTGTTGCATGGAAGGAAGGAAGACACCTAGGGTTTACTACATCCAGGATCTATTACACCAGATTTTATCATAAAACTTTTAGTTTGCTTCATGGTTATCTCTAGATTAAGGTGGTGACCGTTTACATAGAGGAATGGTGATACAAAAGTTTGGAAAGAGGATCTAGGGCTAGTTAGATCTTCTCTGAAGGATAGTTTTGCTAGTGTGTGAGATCATGAAGGGTGTTAGGAATTTGTTCTTGACTTGTTTGAAGTCATCGGATCAAGTGGATTCAAGATGAATTTTGAGAAGTTCGATAGTAAGAGAAACATTACTCTATGGTAGCAAAGAGTGAAGGACTTGTTGGTTCAGTAGAGGATCTACAAGGTCTTGATAAAAGAAAGGCTGAAAAAGATCAGTGCAGAGGATTGGAAAGAGTTAAAGGAAATTGCTTTTAGCACAATCCAGATGTGCTTGGTCGATCAGATTTTGCTCGAGGTTTGCATAGAACCTATGGCAAAGAGGCTTTAGGAGAGACTGGAGAATACATACATGGGAAAGAATATGACGAATAAGCTATGATTGAAGAAACAGCTATATAGTCTGAAGTGTTTCGGAGGCCGGCAGGCCCGCATCGTGATGCTCCTTGTAGTAGTACGTATCCAAGGTTTCGATCCAAAGTGTGTCGCTCTTCTTGATCGAAAATTCTAGAGTGATCGGATCATTCTTAAATCATGGTCTAAATTGATCTGACCGTATTAGAGTTGTGTTCCTACCGATAGCTACAGCCATTGAGAAGGATCGGGCATATCGCTAAGCAGTTGCTCTATTAATTGTTCTCTCTCTAGGTTCGTTTTATTTGATGTCGGTCTCTTGAGATAAATTTAGTTTAGAATTAAGCGAAATCCCTCCTCCATCAATGATGGAAGAGGTTTTTGGCTTACACAGTCACCTACTCTCCTGGATATGGTTGGCTAAACCAGTATCATTTTGGATGCAGGCCTTACCTGTGTTGATTAAGTTCTTCTTATTCTGAGCCTGGCAATTAAAAAGATCTGAAGGGAAATCCCTAAGTCTGTGAGGATTCTGGTGTCTCTACGTGTGAACCAAAAGATAGGACATAGACTCATGCAGAGGAAAGATGAAGGATCATACCTCTCCTTTCTCTT